>CM035419.1:124494005-124804005 GCA_020310875.1 Ceratopteris richardii
TAGAACTCAAACCCGCCATTATGAATTTATGGTAATGCTCTTTGGACTTACTAATGCTCATGCTACATTTTCACGAATGCTGAACAACATTTTTCTTGATTACCAAGCTTTTGTTCTTGTTTTCTTCAATGATATATTTTTTTGCAGTAAGAAAGATGGTGAGCACGAGATGCATCTTAAAACAATTTTTCATTTTGCGATGAGAGAACACATTTTATGCTAATCCTGAAAAGAGTTACTTCTTTCAACATAAGCTAGAATATCTAGGACATATTATTTCAAGAGAAGGCATGCATGTCAATCCAACAAAGATTAAAGTTATAGTAGAATGGCCTACACCACAATCGGTTGATGTTCATTCTTTTCTTGGGTTGGCTAGTTTTTATAGGAAGTTTGTTCGAAATTTTCTTATTTAGCATTGCCTCTTACCTTATTATTGGAAAAATAATTGCATGGGGAGTTACCCCAAAAAAAACCTTTGAAAAACTCAAACATGCACTTTCACATGCACCTGTTTTATAGTTACCCGATTTTTCACAAACCATTTCATGTCATTATTGATGCTAGTTGTTCAAGAATGTTTTCATGCAAAACGATCATCCCATTGCATTTCAGAGTAGGAAGCTTAAGCCGTAATAAAATAATTATAGTACATATGATAAAGAATTCTTAGCAGTTGTGCATGCTTTGTAAATTTGGAAACACTATCTTATGGGATTCGAGGTATTAAACAAAACCGATCAACAAGCTATTAAGCATTTATTAACTCAGCCTTTAATCTCTGATAGACATCTTAAATGGGCTTCATTCATTTAAAATTTCCAACCCATGATCCAATATCAAGCTGGAAAAGCTAATGTTGTAGCCGATGCTCTTAACCATTTTCCTTCACATTTTATTGTTTTTCACAATATTTCTACCATTCAAATTCATTATTTTCAAGCAATGATTTCCACTTATGCATCTGATTTGTATTTCTCACGTGCATGGCATGACTTTGATTATTGTACACCTTTAATTGATTAACATTATACATTTCCTCATGGTTTACTTTATTTTCAACATAGATTATGCGTAACCCAAGCTTTTAAAGATTTTCTCATCAAAGAAATGCATGAACCATCTTATATGGGCCATAGAAGCATAAGAGCACCATTTTTGCTTGGAAAGGTTTCTTCTTTTGGCCCCATATGGAAAAAGACATTGCACAATATGTTTCTCAATGCATTGTATGTCAATGTGTAAAACGTCATCACGATAAAGCATTGGGCTATTTATGCCTCTTCCCATTCCGAACTAACTAGATAACAAGTTATTCATTAGACAGTCCCACTAACTAGGATAACAAGTTTCCTTTGCTTTAGTTTGCTTACAATAAACATTTGATTTATTGCATTTTTATTCATTAGGTAGTCCCACTAGGATAACAAGTTGCCCTTGCTTCATTTTGCTTACAATAACACCACACATACCACTGCTAGATGTGCACCTTTTGAAATTCTTTATGGTAAAAAGCTTGTCACTCCCATATCGCTCACTCAAACTGATATTCCGATGGTTGATTCTATTGCTCAAGGTCACCTTTCTATACTTCACGATGTTCATGAGCACATTAGGAAAAGTGAAGAATGTTATACACATAATGTTAATATAAAATAATCAGCTAAGGAATTTAACGAGAATGATCTTATATGGTTACATATTATTAAAAGACATCTAGAAATGTTTTGCAACATCCTAAAATTAAACTTGCGCTATGCTTTTATGGACCATTTTGCATTATACAAAAAATTAATGATAATTCATTCAGATTAGATATACCATCTCGTTGGAATATACATAAATATTTTCATATTAGTTTACTTAAACCATTTAAAGGAACTTTACCACTCACTCCATTTCTTCATAAAATAATTGTTCATGATGTCACTACCACATGCATAAGTGCTCAATATCATTGATATTTTGTTAAGTACAAAAACCACTCTCTTGAAGAATGTTAATGGATACATAAAACACAATTAACATCCCATTATCATCACTTAATTTTTGCATAACATACACATACACATAAATGTAACTCCTCCATGAACATTTCCATGCATGTATTTTTACATGAAACATGCTTATTTTTTGTTCAGTGATGGCATGTGACTCGCCATCCATGTTTATTCTATTTTATCGACTGAGATCAGCTGCTTTTTCAAGTGACATGCATGTTATGAATTATGGAATGCATTGAATAAGGAATTTTTGGAGTGAGATTTATTAATTTATTAATGTGTTTTGTTGTTTTTGACATAGCAAATCAAGGTTTGTGAGGGCGCGGACATCAATTATTGGATTTATATTTTATATAGTTTGTAAATAAACTCGCGTAGATGGTTTTATTTTTAAAAAGAGTTAGTAAAATTAATGGTTAGGATGAGAATCACTATAGGCCATGAGTTTTGTTAATAAAAGCAAAGGGTCTCCATAAAAGAGACCAACTTTTACTTTCATGCATGCTTTTCAAAGCTGCTCTCACACTATTTTGACATAATGAAAAATCATATTAATATATGCACTGTGTGGACTCTCGGAACATAGCACATGGGGGGAGATTGCACCTAGTGTTGTGTTCTGTCTCGTTTCCTGCATATCTATTTTTCTATGTGTTTCTAGCATTCATAACCTCTATGTGTGCATGAATTAAGATCCTCGTAACATTGTAATTCAAATATTTTAGTAGAGTACTTCTAAGATGTGTGCAAAATGAAGAAAGAATTAATTTAATAGGATAAGCTCATAACAATAAATGAAAAACACATAAAGGTTTAAGTGGTACTATGCAAGAATTAAAAAGACTAGGAGTATATTGGCTAGGCATGCAAAAGACGTACATGAATATGTAACCAATTGTAATATATGTTAAGTGTCTATGCCAGATGAACATTCATCTTTGTGCTATTTGACAATAGCACATGAGTGGAGCAAGCCATTAGTAGATTTTTGGAAATCACAAACATATGTAGAAGGAGCTAGAGTAGATAGAAAAAGAGCTTTAGAGAAGGAAAGTAAAGACTATGTAATTTTGGGGAAATAACTTTTCAAATGTGGGAAGTTTAATCAATTATGAATGTGTGTTCATGAAGGAGAGTGCCTTCCCATATTAGAAATGGCTCATGCTAGAGCAGCTGGAGGTCACTTCTCAACCAAAAAGATTGTGCAGATGATCCTATTTGTAGGCTTATGGTGGCCAACACTACATATGGATGCAAAAACATATGTACCAGTTGTCATGCATGTCAACCAACCAAATATCCAATTCAATGACATGACATACCTCTGAGACCAATGACCAATGAAAGATCTCTCTCTTGATGGGAAATAGACTTTATTGGACCCATTAATCCCCCTATAAGATGTTTTCATGCAAAATATATCATAGTAGCAATCGACTACCAAATAGATCGTTGGAGGAGATGGTGGACACCTTCCAGAGATGAGATGGTGCTACAAATTCCTGCTTCACACCACCAAAACTAAGTTGAGTGCAAAGTAGACCTCTTCAGATTTCCAAGAAGCACAAAAAATCACCCAAATACTTTGGAAGATGATCCTCAAATCATTGGATCAAAATAGATAAGTTGGAGTTTCATTGTGAACCAAAAACCTGCTATTTTTGTCACTACACGTGCTCAAAGAAATGAACAATACTCCTTCTCTACTAACAATTGAACAAAATACTTTTGGGCATATCTAAATAATTTGAGTACTTCACTTTTTCAAGTTATTTCACTTGAAATGATTAACTATGCTCAGAGAATGATGCTCAGCAAATCATAGATGAATCCTGACATTTTCAGGTACTAATAATATGCAAACCAGTGAGCAATGTTTTGCTCATAACTCGAGAATGGCTTAGACAATGGCAATGAGACTTTGTAGAAAAAAATTAGATAGTCTAATGAATCTATACCAACTTAAAAATGTGAGGGCAATAGTAGAGCTATAATGTGAGCTTAATATGCCATACAAATTCCTTTGAAATCTTTGTCATTCTTTTTTTTCATGTGACTAGGTAGCCCTTTTTTATAGCCTTTTGTTGGAGCCAAGATTCAAATTTGAATTCAAATCTTTACCTTAGATACCAACAATGATTCCTACGTAACCAAGTTTGCTATCTATAAGATTTGTATCTTTTGAGCTAGCATGTGATAGTTTCTTGAAAGAAGCAACAATGTTAGAATCCTCTGTTTTACATAAAGAGTCAATCATTTTGATTCTAATATACTGTCCAAAGGCCCACATATTAGTGAACATTCAAGCCTGCAATAAAATTCAAATTATTAAAGAGAAAATAATATATATATATGTGAAAAAATAGATTATTATTAAAATAAAATTACCTTTCTTTCACATGCTATCATTAACTCTCTCTATTCATCTAAAATTTGTTCATTATTTGCATTGGTTGTTGCATATGGGTATATAGCCAATCAGTGAAAGAAGATATATTTGTATTCTCATTACTATTGAGATTACATATATATCTTTTGTTTCTCCATCTTTTACTTGGGAGATTTTGAAGTTATTATTCGTACTTGCTAATGAAGCCTTGCATGCATTCGTAATTATATGCTATGGAAATTGAAATGGAGCTCCCTTACCTGATAATACCTCATCTCCATCTTTTACTTGGGAGATTTTGAAGCTTTTTTTCTTGCAATGGAAATTGAAATGGAACTCCCTTACCTGATAATACCTCATCTGTTATTTTTCAAGAAGACTCATTGGTCCATGCATGTGGAGCTTCTTCATGAACTCTTTCAAGGTATTTCACTAACATAGTATATGCACTCCTCAAGCATCCACCCCTTTACCATAGATCCTTTCGGTTTCTCTCTTTGTCGCACATAAACTTTTAATATTCCCATGAATCGCTTGACCCAAAACAACCATCGAGTGCTTACAACACTTGCAATCTCTATTTCATCCACAAGATGGAGTAATAAATGAACCTTAATATCAAAAAATGATGTTGAATGAAAGCCTCTTCTTCATTAAACATAATAGCTCCTTGTATGCACGTTTCTTTTGTGGGATTGAGCCTTTGTCAATCTCCTTTCATATAATCTACCTATTATTATCATAAATTAAATTATAAAGAAATTATTTCCTAAATAAAAGATAACAAATAGTCTTATATATTAGATATAAAAGTATGATAAGTACCTTATAAGCAATCTAAGAGGATAGATCATGTCTCGTACTCCTTTCATTGTACATCCATTGATAACCAGAGGTGGAATGTGCTTCATAAAGTTATGAAAATCATGTATCTTTAACCCAAATAAGCTCCTATCATCCATAGTAAACATGTTTTGGAAAGATGCTCCGTATCCTGTAGGTGTTTGAATCGATTGAATCCTATTGTTGATAGTTTATATCTCTTTTGTCATATGTATCCAAGGAGCAAGTGCATAAGTTGTTCCTTGTATATTTTTATAAAAAATTAGCCATAATTTTGGTTTTGAGTTTTGATCCTTTAAATCATTTCTTGATGCTACTATGTCTTTTAATCGAAGAAGATGTTGCCTAAGTGAATAACCAATATGCTTGAATATATGCATAGGATCAACAAGATGATAGATCTTTAACTCTCTCCAATACTCCAAAGAATACCATATCAAGATATTCTCTGCTAGTGCCAATTTTCCATTATCTCTAATCTTTACATTCTCATCGTCTTCATCATCACTAAAGATTTTGTATTGTCGATCTATAAGAGGCCCATCTGGCCATTTTTTATACCAATCAATAAGTGTCATTGGTTTTGGACACTGACTTGTTTCAATCTTTCCATCAAAATGTATGGCTTCTCTTTTGCATCTTAATGGATTATTGTCAAGCAAGAACCATCGATGTCGAAGATAACTATTTTATTGAGATTCATACTATAAACGGATCTCGACCAATCACCACAATAAGGACAAGCCTTACATCCCTTAGTAGATATTCCTACATCATGAAAACCATAAAATATAATTAGATTAACTCACATACAATTGTATACATATTAAATAAAAACATTACATCATTACCTGAATAGACACCATATCCTCGAAAATCATGTATAGTCCAAGCCACAATTCCACGAACCATAATGTTTCTTTCATTAATGCTTTTTGATACATTAATGATATTAATACCTCTCCATAACTCTTGGAGATCTTCAATAAGAGGAGAAAGATATATATTCATGTCTTTAAATTGTCTTTTTCCTAGGATGGAAACTGAAGGCATGAAATGTTCCTTTTTAATGCTAAGGTATGGTGGGAGATTATAGTTGATGACTACCACTAGCCATGTTGACCATTTACTAGATTTTATTGAAAACCGATTAACCCCATCTAATGAAACTCCTAACTTTATATAGCATGGCTCTTTTGCAAAATCAAGCCATCTAGAATCAATATGTTGAAAAGCTGCATTATTTCATAGAATTCTCATCACTCCATCAGTACTTTTATGATCAAATCCCCATGTCAAAAGCTTTGATAATTCAGGGCTTTGAAACATATGTTTAAAAGATATTTCCCATTTTTTGAAATATCAGTGCTTTTGTTGTCATTTTGATACCAATCCTCAATAAAATTTTCCATGCCATCATCTTCATCATTATCGCCAAAATCTTGTACTTTATCTTCTTTTGATTATAGGTCTTTCAATCTTGCATATTCGAGAGGATCACTTATGCATAGCCTCCCCATGGAACCTTCAAATGATATCTTACTAGCAACTCTGAATGGTGCGGTGGAAGTTTATCAATATCATACATTGGAATCTACACACATGAATAAAAAACATTAGTATTCCATAAATGAATGAGAAGTAAAGTTTAAACATAAATTTAAAAATGTAAGTTAATTTGAAAAGAGCTTCAATCAATTAGAGTTTTCAATGCAACATAAGATAGGTGAATAGAAAGTTTTCATTGCTCTCTAACTAAAAGGTGCTCTTGGAGTTCTACGCCATCCATAATTCACTAATAATTCATCACTAGCATGTAATGGAGTAGTATCATTGAACTATTATATCCTCGACTACTATTAATTAAACCTGCTATATTTCCATGTGTGTAAGGTCTTCCATCAATATATAATCTTTCATTTTCAGCATGTGCAATCCCTCTACTAGAAACAGAAGCTGCATTCAAGCATAATCCATAAGTATTCATGCTTTGAACATAATGTGTAAGTCGATGCCAATATCCCCATCCATATATAGTACCAGAATATAACGTAAGAGTGACTTCAGAGTTCGGAGGCACAGACAAATCCTCTACAATAAAGAGACCACGACTAGCACCAGTAATAGTGAAGGGAGCAATCATATAGTGATTACCCCAAAAGTTAAAAACCTCTCCATCGAAAGGAAGTGGTCCTCTATTCCATCCTCCATATCTTGTTTTATCATATGTTTGTACTAGAGGACGATCACGAGTTGGCAATGGATAATCTTCAGATGTTTCAATCTGTAAACGAGGAGGTAGAGGATTTTGAGAAAACTCTACTTGTAATTGATGAACGACAATTCCATGAAATGTACAAGGTATATTAAAATTATTAATAGGACAATCATCATAATCATCGAGCAAATATTCCTGTATATCAAGTGTAATTTAATTTTGTATATGATTTTCAAATAAAAAATGACATTAATTTATGGAATCAGTACATACATGAGCTCTATCACGTTGATCAAGTGGTGGTGCATGCTCAAAACTACCATACTCTACCTCGTGTATAATACATTCCAATCGTGCTCTTCGATACATGCCATAGCAAAAATTACACCAACATATAATATGCTCTTGATAGTAAAAATCATCATAATTTCTATCAGAGGACACATGTGAAGATGCAATATAACAATAAAAAAACATATATCAGTCATGTATGAATCTATCAAATAATAGAATCAAAAGTTCTATATACTTACAATAAGTAGTCCTTGCACAATTAGGAGACGGTGGTGGAGTTCTCTCTGATTGATCAGAATCTTACTGTGTAGCAAATAAAGGTACTATATATTAATAATCTGATTATTTACATACATACAAATTCACATATACACATTTACACACACACATATTCACATATACACAAATACACATTCTGACATATAAATACACATACAAACTATAAATGTATGAAGTGTGTATGTATGTATGTATGTATATGTGGATGTATGTGTGTGTATGTGTATGTGTGCATGTATTTATTATGTATGTGTTTGTATCTATATGTGTGGGTATGTGTATGCATGTATTTATTATGCATGTGTGTATGTATATGTGTGGGTATGTATGTGTAAGTTTATGTGTATGCATGTATGTGTGTGGGTATGTATTTACTATGTATGTGTATGTATGTGTATGTATGTGTATGTGTGTGTATGTGTCTGTATGTGTGGGTATGTATGTATATGTAAGTGTATGCAAATATATATGTGTATGCATGTATGTGTGTGTATGTATGTATATGTAAGTGTATGCATGTATGTGTAAGTGTATGTAATATGTGTATGTGTATGCATGTATGTGTGTGTGTATGTATGTGTGCGGGTATGTATTTACTATGCATGTGTATGTATGTATGTGTATGTATGTATGTGTGTATATGTATGCATGTATGTGTGTGTGTATGTATGTGTATGTGTGAGATGTATGTATGTGTAAGTGTATGCAAATGTGTATGTGTATGCATGTATGTGTGTGTATGTATGTATATGTAAGTGTATGTATGTATGTATCTATAAGTATATGTATATGTGTATATGTGTGTATATATGTATGTGTGTGGGTATGTATTTACTATGTATGTGTGTGTATCTATATGTGTATCTGTACGCATGTATATAAGTGTAAGTATGTATGTGTAAGTGTATGTATGTGTGCCTATATATGCATGTTTATAAATTTAAAGTTTTTGTTTTTAAAGTATGTGTGTATAAGTGTAAGTATGTATGTGTGTCTATATATGTATGTTTATAAACTTAAATTTAAACTACAAATTTAAGTATGTATAAGTGTAAGTATGTATGTGTGTCTATATATACATGTTTATAAATTTAAAGTTTTTGTTTTTAAAGTATGTGTGTATAAGTGTAAGTATGTATGTGTGCCTATATATGCATGTTTATAAATTTAAAGTTTTTGTTTTCAAAGTATGTGTGTATAAGTGTAAGTATGTATGTGTGTTTATATATTTTTGTTTGAGATTGAAATAGCAAGAAATATTGTATGGTTGAACAAAATACGAGAAGACCTAACACACCACGTGAGACGTGTGCACATAGCTATGACTTCAGGAATCATTTCCTCAGCAGAAGGTACACAAACTAATAGTTTATATTACAATGAACTATAATTCTCATATGTTTTATAAATGTTTTATATTTAATCTATGTATTTTTGTTTCATTAAATAAATGCAAGCTACTGCAAAGAAGAGAGTTGAGTCTGTTCATACATCACACTTAGGCAAAATGGGTCATCATATTTTTGTAGCTATATTTGTAGGCATATCTATTATTGAAACTATATTTTCTATTTTAGTTAAAACACTAATCATTAACCTTTTTTATTTGTTTCAATGCAGCAAAAGGATTATGGTCGATATCCTATGAAAAATGAAATCAATTTTGCTACACATTATGGATATGGACGTCTGAGTGAGTACATGCAAGATCATCCAAATGCCACTGTAGATACATCAGATCATGCAGATGATCATGATGATGAGGATGATCATGATGATGAGGATGATCATGATGATGTGTACGAGTATTATCATGATGACTGATATATTACATTGGATATATATTTTACATTGATATATATATATTTTTTATATCTATATATTTTCTCATTTCAATTATGTTTTTAATTGTGTCTATGGTACTACTTAATGAAAAATCTTCTTTTAATGATTTTTATTGTTGTTTATATTTAACATGTGATTTATTAGTTTAAATATATAATTCATTCATATTATATGTGTGCTTGTGTGTATATATGTATGTATGTATGTGCATGTAGTTGTGTGTGTATAAAATGTATGTATGCACATCTAGGTATATATCTATATTTATGTAAGTGTGTCTATATGCATGTATATGTGTGTATCTGTGTGTGTATATATGTGCATATAGATATGTCATGCATATACATGTGTGTATGTGTATGTGCATATTTGTGTTGTGCATATGTATGTGTATGTGTGTATATGTGTGTATGTGCATGTGCATGTGTATGTGTATGTGTATAAGTGTATGTATGTATGTATGTGTATGTGTATGTGTATGTGTATGTGTATGTGTATGTGTATGTGTATGTGTATGTGTATGTGTATGTGTATGTGTATGTGTATGTGTATGTGTATGTGTATGTGTATGTGTATGTGTATGTGTATGTGTATGTGTATGTGTATGTGTATGTGTATGTGTATGTGTATGTGTATGTGTATGTGTATGTGTATGTGTATGTGTATGTGTATGTGTATGTGTATGTGTATGTGTATGTGTATGTGTATGTGTATGTGTATGTGTATGTGTATGTGTATGTGTATGTGTATGTGTATGTGTATGTGTATGTGTATGTGTATGTGTATGTGTATGTGTATGTGTATGTGTATGTGTATGTGTATGTGTATGTGTATGTGTATGTGTATGTGTATGTGTATGTGTATGTGTATGTGTATGTATAAGTATATATGCATGTGTATGTGTGTGTATATGTGTATGTGTATGAGTGTGTATATGTATGTATGTGCATGTGTATGTGTTAGTGCATGTGCATGTGTGTGTGTGTGTATGTGATGTGCATGTGTATGTGTATGTGTATGTGTGTGTATATGTATGTATGTGCATGTGTATGTGTAAGTGTATGTGCATATGTGTGTGTATGTGCATGTGTATGTGTGTGCATGTGTATGTATAAGTGTATGTGCATATGTGTGTGTACTTATGTGCATGTGTATGTGTATGTGTATAAGTATGTTGTGTGCGTGTATGTGTATGTGTAGGTGTGTATGTGTATAGGTGTGTGTGTATATATCTAAATACACACACACACACACACACACATATATATATATATATATATATATATATATATATATATATATATATATATATATATATATATATATATATATATATATATATATATATATATATATGTATATATATATATATATATATATATATATATATATATATATATATATATATATATATATATATATATATATATATATATATATATATATATATATATGCGTGTGTATAATTGGTATGTGTTAATGTGTGTATGTGTATATGCAATAATGCATGCATGCATGTCCTTTTATGTTTTTGTAGATATGTTGTTTTAGGTGTAGAGGCTTCTCCAACAACCATTCCAACCTCTTTCTTCTTCGCCTCTTTTGTTGGTAGTTTTGGGCAACACTTTATGAAATGATGATTTCTTTACCGTATTTGCAAAATGTTTTTTTCTTTTGTGTTTCCTTCTCATCTTTTTCTTCCTTATTCGATTCTGTAGCATTAGAAAATTTGTGCTTAATAGTAGATGAGCTTCATTTACATTTGCCTTTGTGACCAGCTAAGAAAGCTTTATCTGCAACACGCATAATGGACATGCTCCCCTGGACTGATCTTCTTGCTTGATCTGCAACCCGCATAATGAGCATGTTTGCATGGACTGATCTTCTTGGAACAAAATAGAGACTAACTCCTCAAATGTTAAGGCATTTGGATTGACTTTCATCATCAATTAAAGAGTAGAAGCAAAACTCTACTATGAATTTGGAAGAGCATTAAGAATAGTCTGCACAAGTGAACTATTTGGCAAGATTTCATCAACAAAAATCAATTGCTCCTTCAAATCTTTGATCTTTGTCAAAACAATATCCATGGAATCTCCTTCATTCATGTGCTTACTTTCCAACTATTTTTGTAGGTAAGCAACACAAGACTCATTTCTTGTCTAGTATAAGGTTGTAAGTGTATCCCAAGCATCCTTTGTAATCTTGCAAGAATGAATGTGAGGGATAATGGCATGTTTGATAGACAAGGCTATCAATGCATATGTCTGAGCATCTCTGCCATTCCAAAAAAATCACATTGCAATAGATGGAGTGGGAACCATAGCTCAAACAAGAATTTAAAGATCATCATCTTCAACACCATCTGCATCACCTTTAATAACTATATTTGCGAGTGTAGTAGGGTGTTTTTTAATACCCTGTACAATACTCCACAACCCTTTTTCTACCAATACATGATGCATCATATATGGCATATATAGGTAATTAATAATGTTGGAGTTAGATGTCTGCGAAAGCACACGAATAACAGAAGGAAGAAGAAGAAGCTTGGAGCACAACACACAATATTGAATGTATTACTAGAGAATGTACAAAGATAAGTAGCCCATTAGAGCAATAGGCATATATACAAGGGGGGGGGAAAAAACCTCTCAAAGAGGGAAAAAGTGCCCCGGCGGTCCTAGAGTGTTCACACACATCACTACCTAAATATATCAACAAATCCCCCCTAGGAGTGATGTGGTGAACAAGGAGCTGGCACTCATATATAAGGAAGTGCCAAGCTATGTGGAAATCACTCGAGGAAAGGAATTAAGCCCGAAGCTTTGCGGAAAGCTTCAAACTTCTCCCTAGGCAGAGCCTTCATGAAAAGTTCTGCAATGTTTTCCTGCATGGGCACATATGCCAAGCTAATCTCCTCAGGAGAGAACCTCTCCCTGACATAATGATAATGCACCTCAATGTGCTTAGTGCGAGCATGGAACACAGGGTTCCTCGCAATTGCCAATGCACTCTGACTGTCAGTCAAGATGGTGGTGGCAAAAGACTGACCAACACCCAAATCAGCCATAAGGCATCTGAGCCACACACACTCAACAGTCACTGTGAAAGCTGCCCTATACTCAACCTCACAATTAGAAGTGGCCACAGTAGGCTACTTCTTGCTCAACCAAGATATACATGAGCTACCAAGCATGAAGCAAAAACCAATGGTGGACACACGAGTGTCATAGCAACCAGCCCAATTTGAGTGAGAAAAAGCATGCAAATCTGGTGGTAGTGATCCCCCCTTGGGATAAAACAACCCAAGTAGCCGAGTACCACTCAAGTAGCAAAAGATGCGCTTAATCACCTACCAATGCTTGACACCTGGGCAATGCGTAAACCTGCTCATCTATGAGACAACAAACTGAATATCTGGCCGAGTAATGCATAAGTAAATCAGGCATCCAACAGCCTGCTGATAGAGGACAACATCAAATGCATCTCCAACATCATGAAGGCTCAATCATAAACTTGTCTCCATAGCAGTGGCAATAGGCTTAAAGTCTTCACAGCCAAAATGCCGCAATAATGTGTCAATATATCTCGTTTGACACAAAGCCATTCCACCATCAACTTGCATAAACTGAATGCCCAAATAGTGATGCAAATGCCCCAAATCAGATATCTCAAATGAGGCATGCAAATCAGCCTTAAAATCAGCAATATGCTTCTCAATAGGACCAGTGAGCAGCATGTCATCAACATACACAACAATGATCAGAAGCACATCATTAGCACGCTTAACATATAAGGTGCTTTCAATTGGACTGTTCTCAAAACCATGTGCAATCAGATAGCCACTTATCTTCTCATACCAAGCATGTGGTGCTTGCTTTAAACCATATAATGCCTTCTTTAGTCGGCACACATGGTTTTCATGCCCTTTCTACACAAAGCCACGGGGCTGAAAAACATACACTTCTTCATGCAAGTCACCATTCAAAAATACAGTTTTAATGTCCAACTGATGTACATTCCAACTATGATGAGCTGCAAGTGCACAGATGCTCCGAATAGTAGTCATATGGCATGTAGGTGCAAAGGTCTTACCAAAATCAATGCCTCTTTCCTGTGCATAACCTTTTGTAACAAGCCTAGCCTTATACCTGTCAACTGTTCCATCAAGCTTACACGTCAGCTTGTATACCCACTTTGTGCCTATGGCCTTCTTGCCACGAGGCAAGTCACATAAAGACCATCTACCATTCTTCATTATAGCATCATATTCAGATTCCATAGCAGCCATCCAGTTTTCTGAATTTTTTGCTTCATCAAAAGAAACAGGCTCATTCTCATCACAGAGACTAGACGCAGCCATAGCATAGCAATCTGATGCAAAGGAAGCACTATGAGAGCCTTAACGAGTATGATATGACAAAGTTGCATCTAATTTGTTGTCACGCAAAGTCTGCACCAGTCATTTTGGCATAGTTTTTGCCTGCTCAATATCAGCTCTCTCATCAACAAGTGCATCATGTAAATCCACATCAGAAATGGAATGATCTGCATCATCATATGAAACCTGCAAAGGCTGAGAAGTTGCCTCATTAGGACCAGCACTAGACTGTCCACCTGTAAAAAGAGGCATCAAAGTATCATACATGTCTTTGGAGCTAACAAATGTCTCCTTAGTACATGAAAGCAATGGCTGAATAGCATCTTCCACAAAAACAACATCACGACTAACCAGAATGCGTTTAGTCTATGGATGAAATAGATGAGAGCTTTTACTTTCAAAACTGTACCCAACAAAAATACATTTTACTGCCTTATCATCCAATTTTTTGCGATCTTGTTCAGGCACTAATGCATATGCGAAACAACAAAAAACGCGTAGATGAGCAATAGATGGCTTCGGATCATGCCAAGCCTCATATGGAGTGATAGACTGCAGTGCTTTAATGGGACACCTATTAAGTACATATGCTACACACATGACAACCTCAAGCCAGAAACTATATGGTAAAGTCTGACTCTTGACCATACACCTCGTCATCTCCATGAGTGACTTGTTCTTCCATTTAGCAACTCCATTTCGTTGAGGTGTATACGGCACTGTACACTGGTGTTTTATCCCACGTTCAGCCAGAAATGCATTAAAATAAGAAGACATATATTCCCCCCTCAATAAGAATGTTGGGTGCCCATTTTACATGCTGACAGATTTTCAACCAAAACTAAAACTGTTTGAAGCACAAAGACACTTCAGACTTTGCCTTCAATGGATATACCCATGCATGCTTGATAAAAATCATCGATGAAAGTCACAAAGTAAAGATAGTTTCCAAAAGAAGGTGTCTGCATAGGACCACATACATCACTATGTACAAGCTGCAATTTTTGAGTAGCCCGAACTGAACCATCTTTTGGAAAGGAGGAACGCTGCATTTTGGCCAAAATACAGCCTTCACAAACATGTTTTCTAGGTGCCTCAAGTTTGGGCAAAGAGGACACCATTTCAGATTTCTGCAGGCGTAGCAAACTAGCAAAATTCAAATGACCAAAGTGTGCATGTCAAAGCTTTGCATCTAGCATAGCCTGAGAATCATGAACTGCACATGCCGAATCATTCAGAGATCTTTCATAGTCTATTATGAGCTTATATAGCCCATGACATAAAATGCCAGAAGCAATAATAACATTGCCATTTGAGAGATCATGAACTGTACATCTGTCATCAACAAATTTCACAACCAAGCCAATCTTGGCTAATATAGAAACTGATAACAGATTCTTCTTGACCCTTGGCATAGATAAAGCATCTAACAAAGTGAAAGAACTACCATCAGCAATAGTCAAAATGATCTTACCAACTCCCATGACAGGATAAGAGGAGTTGTTGGCGCATGTGACAGTATTCCCTGTAGGGGCAGGCTCGAGTGAAGAGAAGAAACTGCAATGCGAGGTAATATGTTTTGTTGCCCAACTATCAAAGCACCAAACATTTGAGTCTACCACAGACATGCACTGCACATGAGAAGATGGGTCAAACCTGCAAACAGTAGTAAACGCCCATTCTTCTTCTTACAAAAGATTAGTAGACTCTATTTTTGGTGTAGAGGCTTCTACAACAACCATTACAGCCTCTTTCTTCTTTGCCTCTTTAGCAGCCAGTTTTGGATAATTCTTTATGATATGATCATTTCCTTTACATTACTTGCAAAACAATTTCTGCTTGTCTGATTTCTTTTCATCTTTGTCTTCCCTCTTCGATTGTGCAGAATTAGTAGATTTTTGCTTACTAGTTGAAGAGCTCCATTTGCCCTTCTAACTAGCCAAGAAAGCTTGATCTGCAACATGCATAATGGACGTGTTCTGCCTGGACTGATCTTCCTGCAACAGAATAGAGACTAACTCCTCAAATGACAAGGCATTTGGATTGCCTTTCATCATCAACCGAGTAGAAGCGAAACTCTGATATGAATCAGGAAGACGATTCAGAACAGTCTGCACAAGTGAGCTATCTGGTATAACCTCATCAACAGAAATCAACTGTTCCTTCAAGTCTTTGATCTTTGTCAGAAAATTGTCCATAGATTCACCTTCATTCATGTGCTCACTCTCCAACTGTTTTTGGAGGTAAGCAACACGAGCCTCATTCCTAGCCTAGTACAATGTGGTAAGTGTATCCCAAGCATCCTTTGTTGTTCTGCAAGAGCGAATGTGAGAAATAATAGCACATTTGACAGACAAAGCTATCAATGCATGTGCTTGAGCATCTCTACCATCCCAACAAATTTGCTCTGCAGTAGGTGCAACAAAAACAGTAGCATGAATAGGAATCTGCATAATATCATCTTCGACATCATCTCCATCAGCTTCAGCACCTATATTTACAGAACCTATATTTGTAGGTGTAACAGGACATCTTTCAAGACCCTGCACAATGTTCCACAGTCCTTTTGCAACCAATACATGTCGCATCATATAATCCCATAATGGGTAGTTGGTACCATCCAACTTATCCTCAATAGCCAACATACGGAATACATCACTGCTTTCAACCATGGCCAGTGACTAAAATACCTTGATGCAAAAAATTGATTGTACCTCAAAAAGTTGAACAGAACTGCCCAAATGAATTCTGCTAAAATTGTAGCAGACTTCGAGATGCTTACACTAGCGAACCGAAACTGGTATATACCTTTGGCACAAAAAGATGAAATAGCCTACACAAGCACTACGATAGTGCGTTCGGAGGCCAAAACGAGCTCAGATCACGATTTCGGCACCACAAAGCGAAGCCGTTTTGATCTCTGAAACACCCCGAGTATGCTCACCAAATTTCGTGCAAATCTGAGACTGCAGCCGGAGAGGTGTAGACGACGCCCTAGATGAAGCGCTGACCTGCTCTGATACCAATTGTTGGAGGTAGATGTTGCGAAAGCACATGAACAACAGAAGGAAGAAGAAGAAGCTTGGAGCACAACACACAATATTGAATGTATTGCTAGAGAATGTACAAAGATAAGTAGCCTATTAGAGCAATAGGCGTATATACAAGGGGGGGGGGGGGGGGGGGGGGGAACCTCCTAAAGAGGGAAAAAAGTGCCCCAGCGGTCCTAGAGTGTTCACACACATCACTACCTAAATATATCAACAAATACCATTCACTTGTCATCAATAGCCAATATACAAAATACATCATTGCTTTCAACCATGGCCACTAATAAATACCTTGATATAGAAAAATGATAATATCTCAAAAAGTTGAACAGAGCCACCATGTGAAGCTCTATTAAAAATGTAGCAAAGTTAGAGGCACTTGTAGCGATAAACTGAAGCATGTATATATGTTTGGCACAAAAGGATAAAATTTACTACATAGGCATTGTGATAGTGCATTTGAAGGTTGAAACGAGCTCATATCAAAATTTCAACATGACACAACAAAGTTGTTTTGAAGTCCTAATCACCCTGAGTATGCTCACCAATTTTTGTGAGATTATGAAAATTTGATTGGAGGGGTGTTGAAGATTACCTAGATGAAGCGATGACCTGCTCTGAGACCAATTGTTGGAGTTTGAGGTTTGCAGAAGCACGCAAACAGCACAAGGAAGAAGAAGAGAGCACAATGAAACACTGAATGAATTACCAGGTGAATGTACAAAGATAAGTGACCCGTTAAGGTTATCGGCATATATACAAGCCAGAGGAAAAAAGCCTTCTAAAGAGGGAAAAAAATGCCCCAGCGGTCCTAAGTGTGTTCACACACATCACTACCAAAATATATCAACATTCATAAAGTTCATAATATTTCAATGATATCGAAGGGTATATGATCTCTATATCATATTGTTTTTCATCCCTTACCCCCCTCTAGTCAAGGGGTTGAGAATATTAACTTCATGACTAGTTCTTTAACAATGGACCAATAAAACAGTTATCCCTTTTGAGAAGGGGACCCTTAAACTTTGGTAGATCTAGATCGAATTCTACTAATGTTTAGCTTGATTTTTACATATTATAAACATTGGAGGAATCAATCAAGGTATGTCTTATTTTCATACCACTTATCGATTACTTGAACGAACCTTTATATGTTTTCGTAGCCTTTGGAACCTTTGATTAGTCATTTTCTTATATGTGGTTACAATAAAAAACTTCTTATATGTAGTTACAATAAAGTACACATTTTTTACCATTAGGAGAAATTCTCTTCCCCAACATGGTTCTTTTATTATCGTTGCTTTACCAACTATTGTAATGCAGGTCTGGTTGTTGATATCCGATGTACTAAAAGTCAATGTAATTTTTGTTTTATGAGGATTTGTTGCATTTCGTTCACTTCTAATACCATTTGATGTAAATTTGATCATTAATATGATTTTTTTTTACCCTGGGGACATACATACATACAGATTAATCTATAAGTGAACATATCCTCCTTCATGGCTACGAGCCTCACCAAGATATCATTACGACATTGTTCTAATGGGCTTCCATACTATGTGCACTACATAAGAGAAGCTTACTAATAGAAAATCCTACACATGTTCTTGGTCTATGAAGGTGAATAACCCGTTATTATGTAAACTTGTAAAAATGTGTTCGTTTTTAGTATTGATGCTCTATAAAGTTAACATGAAATGCCTAAATTATCATCTGACTAACAAAAGTTATGGGAATTTTGGATGCATCTCCCCCCACCATAATAAGGTATGCAATTTTTTTCAAAAGGAAGTTTGGCTATAGACTACTCTCCCAAACTTTAATTAATAGAAAGAACAATTGTACAAGTGAATGAGCCTAGCACCCATGGGACCCCTTGCATCCCACAATGTAGGAGCTGCTTAAAACTTGCTAGAAAACATTACAAAGGAGTTTGATAACCCTTTTGTCCCCCTCATGGGCCTCATGGGGGGTCCACTTGCTTTTAGTTTTCTTGTTCCTAAGCAAAAATATTATATGATGTCTAAAAGTCGATGGGTTCTTACAATTGGAAATTCTTTTTTCTAAAAGGAAAAGAGATTTTTTTTATCGACCATCCTTTAGGGGGGCTACCAAAGCCCAGAAGGTGAGGGGAGTCATGCCCAATAAGGAGATGAGTTCTTGAGCACTCCTAAGCATTGAATCTGATCCACAATAGGCACCATTCTTCATATTCCACTGTCCTCACCAAGTCAATGTCCTCAAACCTAATCCATTGGCATGTTTCTTGACTCTAGAGGTGTTTTCACAAGCAAAAACCTTTGTTCCAAAGCTTCCCAGCATTTTGGGGTTTGAAGGCTCAATACCTCTGATGCCCTTGACAAGGAACGAGATTGAATCATTTTGTCTAATACCAGTAGCCCATTTCCAATCTTCATTGATCTTGACAAACTATTTCACCTTGTTCCAACTCTTTCATAGTGAGCAAACTAAGCTCGAGCCTCTAGGAGTCACCTAATAGGGGGAGAATAAAAGAGTGAGAAGATCAAGAAAATTCCACCCTAGAAGGCCCACAATCCTAAGAGAACTCTTGTTTCTAAAAAATAGTTTGGCCTAAGAGGCATCTTTATTGCTCCATGCTTTAATTAACCATTTGGCCACCAACTTATTGGTCAGTCCATCAATTTCTAGAATGCCCAAACCACTTTGATCTTTTTGTGTTATGAAAGTCACCCATTTGATTTTGGGGACACCCCTTCTATTAGGATCTCCCATCTAGAGAAAGTTTTTGCAAATTCTTTCCAAATTGAAAATCTCTTTGTCCTTCGATCTCCAGCAAGAGAGAAAGTAAATAATCAAAGAAAGAAGGAACATGTTAACCATCATAGCTTGCCCTGTCAGGTTGATTTGCATATCTTTTGAGTATGTCAACTTGCTATCAAGCTTAGAAAGAGCCCAATTCCATCATTCACTTATCGAAATGTCAAATCCCATCGGAATACCTAATAGGCAAAATATTTGTCCCATGGGGATCATCTAACAAC
This sequence comes from Ceratopteris richardii, assembly GCA_020310875.1. Taxonomy (NCBI): domain Eukaryota; kingdom Viridiplantae; phylum Streptophyta; class Polypodiopsida; order Polypodiales; family Pteridaceae; genus Ceratopteris; species Ceratopteris richardii. Next base: position 124,514,340 of record CM035419.1, read on the forward strand.
CATGATCAACCAAAATTTGGGGTGGATGCCCAATAACGGCCTTGAAAGAAGTTTAAGAGTGGTTTATTTTGGAACCCGATGCCTCACAAAAAGTATTTAAGCAACACTTAAAGGTGTCAATGCTTGCCGGATCAGTATGCACAAAAGCATTCGTGTCATTGGCAAAGAGTCTCATGATCATCTGGTCTTGATTGAGGGGAAGACAGAGGCCTTGAATATGACCTAAATGTCCATGATGTTACCAAGGCAATTGAGACCATCAGCACCGATCGCAAAGAGAAGGGGTGCCAAGGGGCAACTTTGCTTGATAGAATATTTTAATCTAATAGCTTGAAAAAGCTGGCCATTGATGTTTATCTACACTAAAGGTACGTATTTTTGTCTCTGAACACATAATTAGAGTTAATCTTGGATCTGGGAGGAAGATTTATCAGAATAAGGCATAGCACGCATATGTTAAGCAACATTGACTCCATTGTTAAATTGCACATTACATTGTGATATACCTCTTTATCAAAACATAAATTTATGTGTGAATGAATTCTAAACGTTTTTATAGGGATGTCCGTCTACTGTAAGCTCTTTTCTCTTCCATGTGACAAAGTTTTGTGTTATTGCAACGTATTAGAACGAATTAACTGACACATTCAAATATGCATAGGACCATGAAATCGGACATATGGGTCTTTATTTGTTGTTTTCTTTAGAAGAATGTGATACATCTGTGAATGCACTTCGAAAGTAAGCCATTAGAATGGAAAATAAGGCATATTTGTTGCTGGACATGTTGTCCTTGGTCATTGCTTCTTATTGTTCAACTATTGGAAGGAGTTACTGAAAACTTACCTCTTTTTCCTTCCCTGAAAAGATTTTATTTGAATGTTTTTTCCTTAGGACACTCAATTTTGCCTGAGAGCCAGATTCTTGTTCCTTCTTCTTATCACTTCTGTATTCTTAAAGTTGTTACTGACATATGGATTTTCCCCTTGTAATCTTCTTTCTTTTCCCACAAGTCTACCCCTGTTATAACCATCTTATAAGTTTTGTATGACAAATTGTTTTCATTATTTAACTTCAGATTTCTCCAATTTACTTATCGAAAGGTTTTTTCTTAATCAGATTGATCTAGGAATAGCATCATGTGATCAACAAGAAGGATTGAATGTTATGAGCCTATACATAATGTTATTGTTACCTACGTATCTTATTCTGAGTATTGTAAGTGTAGAATAGAACTTGAGAATGAGTTTTGGGTGAATTCTTTTATCTGTGTATTTAGCTAGTTAACTAGATTTCTCATTCACATATGCGGTGGTGTGATTTCCACTACTTCTTTTGGTAAACACGGACAAACTAGATGAAGGGAATTTGTATGTACTGAATGATCCCTACCAAAAAATAGTGGGATTGGGTGCTTATGCCTTATCCAACAAGGATAGATACATTTGCATAATGCTATATAATAGCCTTCAAATAACCTTTTCAGTCCAGATGTGTTGGAACTTAAGGTCAAGCATAAAACATGGAAGCACATCAAAGAAGTGGACATAGAAGAAGAGGGAGCAAGCAGGGAGCTCCAAGAAGTGTATGTCAAATTTTCAGAAGAATCCCCTACAAAAATAGTGATTTTCATCACTAAAAACCATTGTAAATACCATTATCTATTTTTATAACTCCATTTTGTTCAAGCCGAGGAGTCCTTGAGCTTGAGGAGTATTAGAAGTACCATCGTACCAATTTTCATAATTTTTAGACTTCGTTTGAGCCCTCAAATAAGCCGTGGAACCTAACTTTTAACTAGGCCGGACACTAGGTCTGGATAGGGCCAAAACTAGTCAAAAAACTATAAAAAGAACTAGAGAGCTCATTTTTGAGGTTAGCTTGAGAGAGAATAGAGCTTTTGTAAGAGAACTCTTTTGCAATCGAAGCTTTCCATTGTTCCTCTCTTTTATCTTACCTTGTGCGTGTGTGTGTATGTGTGTGCATGTTCGTGTGCTTTCACTCACTCACTTGTGCCTTTACTTGCTCGTGGTCTTCATACCGGTCCTCACATCTCCACGGATTGACAAGTAAAGGAGGTGGTGCTTACGCTTGAGCTACACCAAATTTTGGCGCCGTTGCCGGGGAGAGAGCTTCGAGGACGAGCGTTGTGATGGTAAGATCGTAGATTTGCGACGTTGGAAGGTAAAAAAACTGTCATTTCAGTTCATCTTCTGTTTTTTCCTCTTCATCTTCATCATCATCATCATCTTCACCTTCTTCCATCTTCTTCTTCATAGAAATTTATTGTTTTTTAGTGCATTTTCACCATTTTTATACCATTTTTAATGCATTATTGTGTGGGAAGGAGTTAGGAGGTGCAAGGGAGAGCAAGCGCTATGTTTTTTTCATGATTTTTTGCTCATACGGAGCTCGCCATTGCCGGCGCTCAGAAATTTGAATTTCCCACCAAAAAACACGATTCTATGATGAAAATCGCGATTCTGTGAAAATTCAAAATTTTTTGAAAAATCACGATTTTTTGTTTTCCCGCCTAAAAGTTGGCTGAAAGAATCACGATTCTGTGGTCATTCTCAGAATCGCGATTCTGTGATTGTGCTCAAAATCGCGATTCTCACAAATCACGATTTTCAGCCAAAAAATACGATTCTGAGAATCATGAAGTTGTGAAAACACGATTCTGTGAAAACACGATTCTCTGAGACAAAATCGTGATTCTCTAAAACACGATTCTCTAAAAACATGACTCTCTAAAAAAACACGATTTTCATCCAAGGTACAAAATCTCAATTTTCAAAACACGATTTTGTGAAAACACGATTTTGTGAAAATACGATTCTGATTACGATTTTCACCAAACCACGATTCTCTGAAAACACGATTTTTTGTTGGCAATCGCAATTTTCATGTCAAAAACACGATTTTGAGAACCACGATTTTGTGAATCACGATTCTCTGAGACAAAATCACGATTCTCTAGAACACGATTCTCTAAAACACGATTTTGTGAATCACGATTTTGTGAAATCACGATTTTGTGAAAAAGGCGATCTGTGAAAACACGATTTTTTGCTCAAAATCGCGATTTTCTAAAAACACGATTCTGAGCTCAAAATCGCGAGTTTCAAAACAACACGATTTTTTACTCAAAATCACGATTTTCTAAAAACACGATTCTGAGCTCAAAATCGCGAGTTTCAAAAAAACATGATTCTCTGCTCAAAATCGCGATTTTCAAAACACGATTTTGTGAAAACACGATTTTGTCCTCAACATCGCGATTTTCAAAACACAATTTTGTGCTCAACATCGCAATTCTCTGAAAGTTCACAAAATCGCGATTCTCTTGAAGTTCACAAAATTGCGATTCTCTTGAAGTTCACAAAATCGCGATTTTTTCAAAAGGTCCTGTTTGCCTGTTTTGACCCCCAGGAGCCTGATTTGACATAACTTTTTCATCCAAAGTCCATTTTTTGAGCTCTTTAGCTCGTTGGAAAGCTCGTTTCGAATCCTACACGGCCTCAACTATTTTTTATAAGAATAACGCGTTGATTTTCAGATAGGATAATTTGAAGTTGACCTTCAAGTGGGACCTAGAACCCAAGGGGACTCCAAAAGATTTTTGAACCATACCAAGGGGAAATTTTGGACTCTTAGCCAAAGCTTATGAACTTGAGATCTGGTAGACACCTAGGCAAGGATAGACAAAGCATTAGATCTTCTCAGTCCAGTGTCAACCATACAGCTAAGTCTTGGGCACAACAACTAAGTGGTCATCCTTACGGACTAAGTTCAGACACAAGTGACTCAGAAATGTCTTTTAGCATGGGGAAACCTGCAGGTGGCTCAGGGACTGCCCATCTACAAACACCAGAAGGTCCCTATAAGACACAGTTGGAATATATTCGGACCAACCGGTTAGGTGCTCGCATCTATGAGGATGGCCTGAGGCGATCAGTGGTCCAACTCAAAAATCCAGATCAATCCTTTGGACTTGAACACCCGGTGGTCAAGTTCGAAGAGGGTTCATACATTGATAAGAACCATGTATGTGGTTACCAACCAACCAGATAGGACCGATGAGTTTGGAAATATCATTCATGAGAATGAGATAGGAGACCTAGAACAAGGAAATGTAGGACAAGGACCTCAGACTCCTAGAGGCAAGTCAATTTTGACCAGAGTGATCACTCCAGACTGGAACCCTCAAGACAACAAAAGCATAGAACTATTTTTTAATAGAGAAACAGAGGAAGCCTTTTGGAGATTCAAGCCAGATCAACCTAGCCAATTGGGCATAGTCATCATCTACGAGTTCAAGGATCCAGAGATACCAGGCAAAGTTGTCTACCTGGATAACACGTCAGAGAAAATTTTCTTGGTAACAGAACATGATAGACATGCATATACTTGGAAGAATGAATTGATTTTCCCTCCACCAAGATCCAATGTTTCCCATGGCCTCCAAGGAGTAGGATCATCCCAAGCTCATGAAGCCCAGAGAGAAAGAACTAGAGAGAGACCTGAGGTAAGTTTTGCACACACAGTGGGCAGAAATAGAGCAGGATTTGAAAATGAAAGACCTGAAAGAGAGAGACATCAAGCACATAGGCAACAAAGAGATGAACATGATTTTCCATTGCCTAGACCCCGAGAGCACCCAAGAACCCTTAGACCCACTCAAGTGATCAAGGCAATGAAGAATTATTTTGACGGGTCAGGAGATCCTTATGATCATGTGGCCGAGTTCAAACAAGTGTTAAGAGCTGAACAGGTTGAGGATTTGTTCACCCAGTACGAGGCATTTGGTCTGACTCTTAAGGGCACTGCCTTAGCTTGGTTTCAACCACTGAGTAGTCGCAACTATCGCGATATAGGTCAACTGCTAGACGAATTCATTGTAGAATTTTCCAAGAGTGGTATCAGGCATAACACATCATCCTTGATCCACAGTTTCAAGCAGACACCCCAAGAAACAGTGCGACCTAGAAAGATGCCCTACTCCAGAGTTACCCACACCAGCCAAACAAGTGGCTTTGTTCTTAGATGGCTTACTGAGCACAAAGTTAAGATCATATGTGTACTTGAAAGAGCCTAGATCCATAGAAGAGTGTGTGCGGACGTGCATTGACATAGAAGATAACTTGGGTGAGGAGTTAGGATTGTCCAAACTCTATAAGGACTCTGATAGTTCTACTAGTCATACTTCAAAAATCTCCACGGAAATAGAGGAGATAGCTGAGCAAGTTGCCAAGAAGCTGGGAGTCCAAAATAGACAAACACAGAGAGTCACCCCATTGAATCGGTGTTATACTTGCGGAGGCGACCACATGGCTAATGTATGCCCAATGCACAACCAGAACATGAGAGAAAGGAATACCCCATACTGCACTATTGAAAGGAAGTACACAAACCATACGGCTCAAGATTGTCCCTACAATAGGCAGGCTGTTAGACAGAATTATCAGCAACCTTACCCACAAGGTAGGTATCAGAACCAATACCAACAGCCATATTATAGACCACAACAGCAATATCAAGCACCATATAGGCCACAACCTGTCTTGGGAAACCAACCACCAACTCCTGCCAACGTGATTCCAGTCAAGTATGCTGTGGGAGAGGAAAATCCAAATAGAGCATTGGTGCCACTAACCCCATTGATCTCAGAGAATGACTCTCATGCTCATAGTTCAGACTACCCATGAAGGTAGTCCACATGCTTATTACACAGAGTCACCTGAACATAGTGAGATTTATCCATATCAATATGAGGCACCACTTATGGAACAAAATTGGGAGCCAGAATACTCCAATGTCATGTACACAAATCCTAACCCTAGGCCCCAGTTGAGACAAATGAGACCACAAGCCCCTAGAGGATCTTGTTTCAGATGTCAAGGTGACCATTTCATTCGTGACTGTCCCCACCCACCATCTCCGAGTCAAGGACAGGCTATCACAATACAGGCTTTTTGTTCTGATTGTGGCAAAGACCATCTCCCCAGATATTGTCCAAGAAACCCCTCCAATGCACCCAAGATTACACCCATTAAGGTGGTAGGCTTAGTGGCAGATTCAAGTTCAAGTAGTAGCAATGTGGCTCCTATACAAGCTGTCACTAGGGCACAAGCCTTAAAACAGGATAAACCAGCAGAACAATCAGAGTCGAATGAATCAGGAGAGCCTAGTAAGAGGAAAACAAGAACATGGAAGGATACCAGAGAGAAGGCCAATCGCAAGTGGAATAAAAAGTTATCGGAACTAGAAGAAAGCTTAAAAGAAGCGAAAACAAAAATAGAAGACATTGCATCTCAAAGCCCCTCGCATGCCGAAACTCCATCCACTCCACCTCATCCCACCCCACCACGATTGTAAATAGGCCGCAATCAGGGTCTGTTCTTGCAGATCCAACCCCAGAAGGCTTGGACATGATGTTCAAGGCCTACCAGGCTCGTCTTCAAGAAGGGCCAACAGCTGCAAATCTAGACAAGAGTTACCCTAGAGCGGATTTAGAGATTGAACGAATGAAAATGTGCATGAAAATGGTAGAACAAGCTCAAGCTATACTTGAGACTAGTCAAAAGTTCAATCAGACAAACTCTGTCAAACCAGATTTGCATTTCCAAGGGTTACTAGAAAGATTAGAGCAGTTGGTAAACAAACCACAAGTTTCTTTACCTCCACAGGCTCAACTAGTTATTGAGAGAGGAAGCTCACCACCAATGGGAGCTTATGTTCCTAATTCCACGGATGCTGGAATGCCTCCTTCAATTCAACAGTACTCTCAAGAGTTCTTGCAGGAAATACAAGAAGAGAAATGGGCCAAGGAGAAGGGTAACTCCCCTCCTATTCCTGAGATTGATGATCTTCATGATCAATTTCCCCAAGACATTCCATCTATTTACGGAGATGAAGCAGAACAACAAGAAGACGAAAGATTAGATTTTGAATCTAATACCCTAGAAGAATTACCTCAATTTCTAGGCCCAAGGGAATCTGAATCTCTCCATATTAGAGCTCCCACAATACTAGTAAGAAATGAAGACTCAGTGGTCCCAAGGAACACGGATGTCGTGAAGAATACTAAGGTTCAATGTAAATCTCACTGTAGAAGAGCTGCTCAAAGCAAAACCCGAGCTATGGAATCATGTGAAGGATCAGGTTCCAGAACTTGATTCCAATATGCCAAAAACAGGCTCTAAGCAAAAAGTTCGAGAGATACCTCTCGATAAAATAGGAAACATGTGTGAGGGTGAAGAAGGTAATACTTATCTTCCAATCACCTACCAAGGTTACACAACCAAAGCAATCATAGATTCAGGTGCGGGTGTTGCTATTGCGACCACCTCTTTGTGGAAACAATGGGGAAAACCCACATTAAGACCAACTAGAATGAAGCTTCAAATGGCTGACGGCCATTTTGAAAGACCTCTAGGATTGCTCGAAGGGATAACTCTAACCACTTGTGGTGTAGAGTTTGAGCACACATTTGCTATATGTGACTTTGAGAAAAATAATGTCTATGAGATGATCCTAGGAAGACCCTTCCTACGACAATTGCAAATAGTACAGGATTGGGGAACTAACTCCTTGTACTTACAGCACTTAGGGGTCACCACCAAGGTCAATTTGAAGGATTACTCCTTCAGAGATGTACCACCCCTACAGTGGAATCCTATCCACAAAGCGAAAGAAGATTCCATCTCTGTGCATTCTGAAAGTTCACCAGATCCATCATGGTTGCATGAAGATACTCATTTGTGGATGTGCAAGGTCACAGAGGAAGAGGAAAAACGCTTGAAGGCAAGAGAAGAAGGAACTTCGCCAAGAGATAGACCAGTTAGAGACCCAGCCTACACACCGATGATCTTTCCAGATGAGGAGTTTGAGCCTCATGGCTAGCCAGAAATCTTAGCCACCATGGACATTGCTGTCAATGAGGAATAGTGGACACCTCATTGTGATGAGGAGGGTTATGATATCTCAGTGTTCATGTGTCAGCCCTTGCTAGAAGAATGTGACCCTAGTGATGTCATAGAAGAAGAAGAGAATGACGATGATCTGGAGTCTATTGTGATGGATAGTTGCTTTAACTCAGAGCAGCACTATCTAGAAGATATAGGAGTGTTCACCCAGAAAGAAGAAGAACCTCTCACAAGTATTAAAACAATAAATTCAAAGGATGGAAGTGAGAATAGTCAAAAGAAAAAGAAAAGAAAAGCAGTGAAACAAGAAGAGGAGGAATCATTGTTTGAAGTACCAGAAAACTTCAAGAAATATGAAGTTGACGACCGCAAAATTTTGGTATGAATGCCTAAGAGAGAGGCCATCATAGGAGAATCATATGATAATAAAGAAAAGACCAAGAAGATTGTAGTGACCATCGAAGAGAACGAAGAGAGATGTACATATATAGGAGATGACCTAAGTGCAAGAGAAGAAATGGAGCTTGTAGCTCTATTAAGGGAATATAGGGATGTGTTTGCATGGCACTATAGAGACTTGAAAGGGGTAGATCCAAGAATTTGCTCCCATACTATCCCCATGACTGCTGATGCCAAGCCCACCAAACAGAAGCCCTACACATATAATGATACCTATGCAGCCAAAATAAAAGAAGAAATTGATAGGTTGATCGAAGCTGGATTCATCTATGAGATTGAGCATATTGAATGGGTGTCCCCCATTGTAGTGGTGCCCAAGAAGAACGGAAAGTTGCGAGTGTGTATTAACCTTAAAAAAGTTCATGCCGCTACGATCAGAGATAGTTATCCACTTCCAATCACAGAACACCTATTGGAGCGTGTTGCAGGCAAGGAAGTTTATAGCTTCCTTGATGGATTTTCAGGTTACAATCAAGTGGCCATTGCCCCAGAAGATCAACAGAAAACAGCCTTTGCCACAGAATGGGGAATCTTTGCATTTCGTGTTATGCCATTCGGGCTCACAAATGCACCTGCAACATTCCAACGGCTCATGTGTCATGTTTTCAAAGAGTTCTTGCGAAAGAGCTTAGAAGTATATGTGGATGATTTATGTGCTCATTCCCAAGAAAGAAGATTTCACATCCCGGAGCTCAGACAAATCTTCAACAAGTGTAGAGAATATCGAGTGTGTCTGAACCCAGAAAAGTGTGTGTTCATGGTGCGTCAAGGTAAAATCTTAGGTCATCTTGTTTCTAAGAATGGAATCTCAATAGATGAAGATAAGGTACGAGCCATAGCGGAGCTGCCAAGGCCAAGGAATGTTAAGGAGGTACAAGCCTTTATGGGCCATTGTGGATATTACCGTAGGTTTATCCACATGTACGCGATCATAGCTAGACTCCTTTATGCCTTGTTGTCTAATTTTGAGTGGAACGATGAATGCGAGAATTCTTTCAATGAACTGAAGAAACGTTTGTGCACAGCACCAATACTGACCACTCCTGATTGGAATAAGCCATTCCATGTCCATGTGGATGCATCCAATCATGCCATCGGATGTGTGCTTGCACAACCCACAAGTGAAGGAAACTTAGATTTGCCCATAGCATATGCTAGTAGACAGCTCACTACAGCTGAACGGAACTATACCACAACTGAGCGAGAGGGCTTAGGCATGGTATATGCTGTGAAGAAGTTTAGACACTATTTATTGGCCAACAAGTTCAAGTTTTTCACTGATCATCAAGCTTTGTTATATTTGGTCAATAAACCTTGCAATACTGGATGCTTAGTAAGATGGTTCCTCTTACTAATGGAATATGACTTTGAAGTTGTTGTCAGGAAAGGTAGAACCCACCTTCGGGCAGATCACCTTTTTCGCATACTTCAGGAGAGTCACCGCAAGGAGTGTCTGATGAACTACCTGATGCTTATCTATTCAATTTGGAGGTTGTTCCCAAATGGGCAAATAAGTTGGTACCAGTCCTAACCTTTGGCCCTGCAAATAAGAATGTGAAAACATCACAAGAAGAAATTGTAAGATCACAAAAATATCACATATTGGCAGGAAGCATATACAAACAAGATACTGAGGGTGTATTAGCTTGTTGTGTCGAGGATGATGAACATAGTAGTTGGTTGCAGCAAGCTCATGAAGGATTGCTAGGAAATCACTATTCTAAACAATGAACATTGCAGAATCTGAAGCATCTAGGAGTGTATTGGCCTAGCATGGACAAAGAAATACATGAGTGGATTAAGAATTGTCCAATGTGCAGAGAGAGACCCCCAGTGGAGCATGCGACCCTTTATCAAGTGTCATCAATTCCAGATTGGAGTGCTCCATTGGTAGAGTTTATGAGGTCGGGAAGATTACCCAAAGAGGCTAGTCTAGCAAGAAGACGAAACATGGAGCAAGAGGCTCAAGGCTATGCCTTAGTAGGAGAGAACCTATACCGAAGAGGCAAAGATGGTTACTTAAGACTGTGCATTCATGAATCAGACTATTTAAAGGTCTTAGAAACTGCACACAGTGGTGTTGCAGGTGGACATTTTGGTCCTGACCGAGTGATCAAGACCATTCTATTCTCAGGACTTTGGTGGCCCACACTTCATATGGATGCACATACCTATGTGAAGAAATGTGACACATGCCAACGTGCACAATATCCAATTAGAAAAGACGAGATGCCCTTGAGGCCAATGATGGGAGGGCGTGCATTTTCCAAGTGGGGCATAGACTTCATAGGTCCTATTAACCCCCCAGCTAGAAACTCCCATGCAGAGTATATTATTGTAGCCACAGATTACCTTACAAAGTGGGTAGAAGTGAAAGCCACAACAAAGAATGATGCTCAGACTACAGCTAAGTTCTTATTCGAGAATGTGTTCACGAGATATGGGCTACCAATAGAGTTAGTGAGCGGTAGAGGCACACACTTCTTGAATGAAGTCATTGAAAATCTTCTCCAAGAATTCTTGGTGATACATAAGAAGTCTGCCCCCTATCACCCATAAGCTAATGGACAAGCCGAGAGCACCAATAAGATCCTCTATAACGTATTGACAAAATTGGTAAATAATAAACGCTCTGATTGGGACAAACAACTTCATCATGATGTTTGGGCTTATCGTGTTGCCTACAAAACGGTACTCAACGCCACCCCATTTCAGATGGTCTTCGGACAGAACGATGTGCTACCATTAGATTTCTTAATCCCTGCCTTAAAAGTAGCACAAGAGTATGAGTGGAATGGGCATGAATTGTCCTCTAGGGTCTTTGATCTCGAACGCTTAGGTGAGACGAGGCTACGAGCGGCAGCAGGCATCTACGCTGCAAAGAAGAGGCAAAAGGCATACTTTGATGCACACATCATGGATAAGGGATTGAAAGAGGGAGATCTAGTGTTGGTTTACACACTAAAACAACATGCCCGTAAGTTGGAAAAAAGAGGATACGGACCCATGATCATTAATAGAATTTCCACTAGTGGTGCAGTTCAGTTGGCCACTCTAGAAGGAGATATCTTGCCAAACTATATTAGTGGTTGTAGAGTCAAGCTATATCAAGAACCTCTTATTGAGGATATGCTAATGAGACTCAACACTGCTAAGAAGCGAAAAGAAGAAGAGTTAAGAGTGAGAGAAGAAGCACAGGCAGAGGCCAGAGAGCGTATTAGGCGAAATAAGTTAAGGCGATTAGGCCTAGATGTCAACTCAAAAGCCCCAAAATATCACATGGATATGTGTCAAAAGTCAGGCATAGCGACTTCTCAGGTCATTGACCGAAGACCCTTTGTGACCATAGAGATAGGACAAGGGAAGGGTGCAAGGACGGTGAAAGCATTGATTGACTCAGGTGCAGCAAGTAGTGCAGTTAGACTTTCCTACTGCCAAGACTTGCAGTTGAACATCAATCCCATAGAAGCTTTATCTCATAGGATTGGGAGGTGTGGAAACCCCTTGTTTGGGCGAGGTGGAACTTCCCATCTACCTGCAAGATGTTCCAATGAAAGTCAAAGTGCTAGTGTGTCAAGATGAGAACCTTACAGAACCACTTGTCTTAGGACAAGATTGGATTTATGACAATGCAGTCAACTTAAACCTAAGAAGTCAAATTCTTTAAATTTGGGTACATGAACAATGCATTACATTAGAATTAGCGAACTGCATGCTCTCAGATCATGGCACCACACACTCTCTCAGCTCTTCTAAGACTAATCATATGGAAGAAGATGTTGTACGTGTCAAAAGCTCTATGATGCAGAAGGAGTCAATCACACCATTCGATAAGAAAGCAGTTCCGAGCATGACGCAGATCTGGGTACGCAAAGGAGAGAAACCACCAGCCTTGCCCCCACAAATCCCATCCAGGCAAGCCAACCAGGTCCGAAGACGAAGGAAGCAGCTCGGACAAGCTCAATCACAAGGTATCCAACAAGTTTGGGTGCCTAAGAAATTAGCTGCAGCCCAACAAGGGCGATTACAGATGTGGGTACCTAAGAAGCTCTTACATCTACAACAACCTATGTTCTCCCACATGCGCAAGGTCTCAACGAAGAAGCCAAAAAGAGAAGAGGGTAAGAACCACGTACAGAGACCGAAAGAAGATCAAATCAGCTCTTCAACAATAATAGGAAGACGTGCAAAAAGGATATGGGTTTGGAAGCCAAAAGTACAAGTAGCCTCCATCGAACCAAAGCCCCAACCACACCTGATACCACAGTTCAGAACGCATCCAAAGAGGAAGACGCCTAAAGTAATCTCTACAGTGCTGAAGGCTGTTCTAAAATGGATCCCTATAAAGAGGAAGGATCAGTGGTCATCTCGAGATCCAATGGATACCTCCAACAAAGATGACACCAACATCTGCAAGTGACATCAGGCCTCGACGAGCGACAACCATGTGCTCCTTGCACAACCTTGTCTTTTGCACCATTCAGGTCATGCATTTCTAAAGTATGCATTATATAGGGCCACATTACATGGCCGTGCATAGACACAACTGAGAGTCCCATGCACTAGAGCACATTGACACATGTAAACCACTTTTTGATACTAAACTTTGCCTTCTTGTTTTGTGACATTCCTCAAAAAAAAAAAAAAAAAGGGAGAGGGAAAGAACATGTTCCCAGGTTTCGCTCATGGAACATGAATGAGTCATGCTTAGTTGAAGATTGAACCATCGATTACTGGGCATTTATCAGTTTGAATAGAAGTGTGTCTCGGCTAGCAGATAATGTAATTGCTGCCTTATCTGGTAGATGTCAAGAACTTAGCATGAACATGACATCCACACCTATGGTTTCCCCTTACCATGGTGGGAGTGAAGATCTTGAAGGTCCACAACTTGAGTGATTCTTAACAACTGTATGTATGAGAGCATCCAAGGAGATATTTGCAAGAGTTTGTTTGATACCCCAAAAATCCTTGTCTGTATACTAGATGAGCAGACTCTTGCTTATGGTGAACTAAAGAGAATATGTGAAACTAAGCTTGGTGTAGTTACCCAACGTTGTTTGTCAAAGAATATAAAGAAATTCAATTCTCAGTATTTGGCAAACATTGCTTTGAAAAGAGTAGATAGAACCAGGCACTCAAAAAACTTTTCGGTGGACCAACCACATGGACATTCATCGACAATGTTCCATCACAAATGTCGGGTATACAACATGAAGAGATAGACATCAATCAACCCTTCACCACGGTAAGTATCTTTACTCTGGCAACACCATAACCATGATAGATTAGGAAACCTCTTCGTCAGCATACCCTTGAGCACTTAGCTCAAGACCCGCAATTTTTGCACCATACTTCTTCCAATGCATTTTCCAAGTAAGCATGCGTAGGGCTACATTACAAGGCCGTGCATAAGGCACATAATTTTTTTAACCCAGGCACGAACACACTTACCCATCATTCATTATGGGTTATGAGTATTGGCATGACTGCTCTCAACATCATCTTTGGAAGAGCTAGCGGACGTCATGGGAACAACATCCATATCTCGGAAGCAAATTGAAGCCAATAGTTGCTCCAAATCACTCTTGACAACCTCTTTTGAGCAACTTGCAGTTTTGAAAGCTCACAATGACACATTCTTGTTGGAATCCAAGGAACAAGCTCATACAAAGGATGGACACCACCTCTCAAAGCACTACATGGAACAACCCTTACAACAAGGGTCTGTCAAGGATGACAGACTCGAGAGGGGGGGGAGTGTTGGAATTTAAGGTCAAGCATAAAACATGGAAGCACATCAAAGAAGTGGACATAGAAGAAGAGGGAGCAAGCATGGAGCTCCAAGAAGTGTATGTCAAATTTTCAGAAGAATCCCCTACAAAAATAGTGATTTTCATCACTAAAAACCATTGTAAATACCATTATCTATTTTTATAACTCCATTTTGTTCAAGCCGAGGAGTCCTCGAGCTTGAGGAGTATTAGAAGTGCCATCGTACCGATTTTCATAATTTTTAGACTTCGTTTGAGCCCTCAAATAAGCCTTGGAACCTAATTTTTAACTGGGCCGGACACTAGGTCTGGACAGGGCCAAAACTAGTCAAAAAACTATAAAAAGAACTAGAGAGCTCATTTTTGAGGTTAGCTTGAGAGAGAATAGAGCTTTTGTAAGAGAACTCTTTTGCAATCGAAGCTTTCCATTGTTCCTCTCTTTGATCTTACCTTGTGCACGTGTGTGTGTATGTGTGTGCGTGTTCGTGTGCTTTCACTCACTCACTTGTGCCTTCACTTGCTCGTGGTCTTCATACCGGTCCTCACGTCTCCATGGATTGACAAGTAAAGGAGGTGGTGCTTACGCTTGAGCTACAAGATGGTTAGTTGTTTTATGGTTGCACATTTACTTCAGGATATTTTGAGTAAGGAATTAAGTTTTTTTTTGTAAAATAGTATGTCAATAATCCATTCATGGAGGTATTTGTAAAGAGTAGCACAGGACGTCGGTTGGAACATTTATATAAATCTTGAGAGGAAGATATTTGATTCATTCATGTCTTCTTGTTGTGATTAGCCTGCTATGAAAGGATAGATCACGATAAACTGTTGATATCCATGGCTATTGTAATAGATTCATTCTTTCTCTACGTACTTCTAGTTTAGACTTCAAGGATGGATAGATAACCTCTGAATTTTATTCACCCGTGTGTTGGAGTTAGAGTCTGCGGAAGCACGCAAACAGCACAAGGAAGAAGAAGAAGCTTAGAGCACAACACACAATACTGAATGTATTACCACTAGAATGTACAAAAGATAAGTAGCCCATTAGGGCAATAGGCTTATATACAAGCCAAGGGAAAGAAACCTCCTAAAGAGGGAAAAAAGTGCCCCGGCGGTCCTAGAGTGTTCACACACATCACTACCTAAATATATCAACAAATCCCCCGTGGGAGTGATGCGGTGAACAAGGAGCTGGCACTCATGTATAAGGAAGTGCCAAGCTATGTGGAATCAATCCACAGAAGGAAGTAAGCCCAAAGCTTTGCGGAAAGCTTCAAACTTCTCTCTAGGAAGAGCCTTCGTAAAAAGGTCTGCAATGTTCTCCTACGTGGGCACATATGCCAAGCTGATCTCCCCAACAAAGAACCTCTCCCTGATATAATGATAATGCACCTCAATGTGCTGAGTGCGAGCATGGAACACAGGGTTCCTCGCAACTGCCAATGCACTCTGACTGTCAGTGAAGATGGTGGTGGTAGAAGACTGACCAACACCCAAATCAGCCATAAGGCATCTAAGCCACACACACTCAACAATCAATGTGAAAGTTTCCCTATACTCAGCCTCATAATTGGAAGTGGCCATAGTAGGCTGCTTCTTGCTCAACCAAGATATACATGAGCTACCAAGCATGAAGCAAAAAGCACTGGTGGACACATGAGTGTCATAGAAACCAACCCAATCACTGTCAAAAAAAGCATGCTTTATCATCCAATTTTTTGCGATGTTGTTCAGGGAATAATGCATATGCCAAACAACCAAAAACATACAGATGAGCAACAGATGGCTTGCAACCATGCCAAGCCGCATATAGAGTGATAGACTATAGCACCTTAGTGGGACACATGTTAAGTACATATGCTACACACATGACAGCCTCAAGCCAGAAACTATGTGGTAAAGCCTGAATCTTGACCATACACCTCGCCATCTCCATGAGTAACCTGTCCTTCCATTCAGCAACTCCATTTCGTCGAGGTGTATATGGCATTGTACACTGATGTTTTATTCCATGTTCAGCCAGAAATGCATTAAAGTCAGAAGACATATATTCCCCCCCTCGACCAGAACGGAGGGTGCCCATTTTACATGCTGATAGATTTTCAACCAAAACCAGAAACTATT
This sequence comes from Ceratopteris richardii, assembly GCA_020310875.1. NCBI lineage: Eukaryota > Viridiplantae > Streptophyta > Polypodiopsida > Polypodiales > Pteridaceae > Ceratopteris > Ceratopteris richardii. The sequence continues at coordinate 124,530,628 of CM035419.1, forward strand.
TGAAGCACATAAACACTTCGGACTTTGCCTTCAATGGATATACCCATGCATGCTTGGAAAAATCATCGGTGGAAGTCAAGAAGTAAAGAAGGTGTCTGCATAGGACCACAGACATCACTGTGCATAAGCTACAATGTCTGAGTAGCCCGAACCGAACCATCATTTGGAAAGGAGGAACGCTGCATTTTGCTGCCTTAAGTTTGGGTAAAGAGGGTACCATTTCAGATTTCTACAGGCATAGAAAACTAGCAAAATTCAGATGACCAAAGCATGCATGCCAAGGCTTTGCATCTGACATAGCCTGAGAATCAAGTTGAATTATTTACAGATCTTTCATAGTCTATGAGCTTATACAGCCCACGAAATAGAATGCCAAAAGCAATAGTGGCATCACCATTTGACAAATCATGAACTATACATCTGTCATCAACAAATTTCACAACCAAGCCAATCTTGGCTAATGCAAAAATTGATAAAAGATTTTTCTTGATCCTTGGCACAAACAAAGCATCTGACAAAGTGAAAGAACTACCATCAGCGATAGTCAAAATGATCTTACCGACTCCCATAACAGGATAAGAGGAGTTGTTGGTGATGTAATAGTATTCCATATAGGGGCAGGCTCGAGTGAAGAGAAGAAAATGTGTTGTGAGGTAATATGTTTGGTCGCCCCACTATCAAAGTACCTAACATATGAGTCTACTGTAGACATGCACTATTCATGAGAAGATGGGTCAAAACTGCAAACAGTAGTAAACACCCATTCTTCATCCTGCACAAGATTAGCACACTCTCTTTTCGGTGTAGAGGCCTCTGCAACAACCATTTCGGCCTCTTTCTTCTTTGCCTCTGACTATCTAGAGCTTGTACACACAGATGTATGGGAACCTAGCAAAGACCCCTCAGTTTCAGGTTCAAGGTACTATGTGTCTTTTATTGATGACTATAGCAGATGGACTGTATTATACTTTATGAAGCACAAGGATGAGGTATTTAATTGTTTTAAGAAATATCTTGCATTAGTTGAAAATCAGACAGGAAGGAATTTGAAGAGGCTAAGGTCAGATGGAGGAGGTGAGTACTTCTCCAATGAATTTGAGGACTTCTTGCAGGATAGAGGCATCAAAAGGGAAATAACCACAAGGTACTCTCCTGAACAGAATGGGGTAGCTGAAAGAAGAAATAGGTTAATTGTTGAGACAGCTAGATCTATGCTTAATGAGAAGAAATTACCTAACTATCTATGGGCAGAGAGTGTTTCTACTGCCACCTATCTCATAAACAGGTTACCATCAAAGTCACTTGATGGTATGACACCTTATGAAGTTTGGCATGGTAAGAGACCATCATTGGATCACTGCAAAATTTTTGGATGTGTAGCATATGTACACATTCCTTCACAGGTAAGAGGAAAGCTAGATCCAAAGGCTGAAAAATGTATTTTCATTGGATATGATTTGAATAAAAAGGTTACAGGCTTTATAACCCTACCAATAAGGGATTTATGGTAAGCAAAGATGTGATCTTTGATGAGAATGATTCTTGGTATGAGAATGAATGCAGGAAGGTCAAACTACCCTATGATTTGGAAGAAGAATTTCCAAAACTTACAAAGGAGGAACCTACTCAGGATGGAGAGTCAAGTTCAGATGATGAAGATACAATCAACCTTGAAGAGTTCAAGGCGTGGAAGTCCAAAGGCAAAATGAAGATGAAGAAGCTTGAGGACATACCAGAATCTTCAACTCAATCAATCAGAAGGTCTCAAAGAGAGAGCAAAAAACCTATCAGATATGGGTATGATACATCTCTTGTTACTAAACATTCAGTTTATCTTGCCAAGGATTTGCTAAATGAAGAACCAGGATCATATGAAGAAGCAATCACAAAATCAGAATGGAAAGAAGCTATGGATGAGGAGATTGAAGCACTCAAGGAGAGTGATACATGGGAGCTAGTACCCAGGAAGGACTCCATGAAGGTAATAGGATCCAGATGGATCTATAAGTTGAAAAGAAATTCTAATGGCACAATTAACAGGTACAAGGCCAGGTTAGTAGCCAAAGTTTTTGCACAAACCCAAGGCATTGACTATGAAGAAACATTTTCTCCTGTGGCCAAGATGCCAACAATCAGAGTGTTGGTGAGTGTGGCTGCATCAAAGAATTGGAACATGTACCAATTGGATGTCAAGAATGCTTTCTTGAATGGATGGATCTCAGAAGAGGTTTATATGTCACAACCTCCTGGCTATGAAGACCCTAAGAAGGTAACTTATGTCTGCAAATTAAAGAAGGCTTTATATGGATTGAAGCAGGCACCTAGGGCATGGAATTACAGGCTAACTACATCCAAGACCAAGGTTTTGTCATGAGTAAGGCTGACACTTCTCTGTTCATTAAGAGAAGTAATTCAGAGATAATCTATCTCTGTGTCTATGTTGATGACATCATCATTACAGGTAATGATGTCAGTGGAATCAGAAATATCAAAAGCCAAATGATGAAGGAGTTCAAGATCAATGATCTTGGGCTATTGAAGTATTTTTTGGGACTTGAATTAGTTTACACTAATTCAGGGATATACATTACTCAGAAGAAGTATGTGCAGGACATGTTGAAGAAATTTCACTTGCAGGATGCTAAAGCAGCTAGCACTCCAATGGAGGTGAACCTAAAGCTAAGTGCCCATGAAGGTGATGAAGTCCAAGACATTACAAGTTATCAAAGTATGGTGGGTAGCTTGAACTGTGCTACCTTAACTAGAATTGATATTGCATATGGAGTTAGTGTGCTAAGTCAATTCATGCACAAACCAAGGATACCTCACTTAGATGCTGCCAAAAGGATCTTGAAGTATCTCAAGGGTACACAGAACCATGGTTTATACTTTCCTTACACTTCAAATATTGATATAAAAGTTTATTCAGATGCAGATTGGGCAGGATGCAAGGATGATAGAAGAAGCACTTCTGGATACATTTCTTTTGCAGGTGACAAACCAATTTCATGGTCTGCAAAAAAGCAACCAACTGTTGCATTATCTTCTACAGAAGGAGAGTATAGAGGGCTAGCTAATGCCACTCAAGAAGCAATTTGGATTAAGATTTTGTATACAGAATTGGGCTTATATACTAGGCCTCCAATTATCTTTGGAGATAATACAAGTTCTCTTCACCTTGCAGCTAATCCTATCTATCATGCCAGGATCAAACACATAGAAGTTCATTATCATTATGTGAGGGAGAAGTTGCTAAGCAAGGACATTCAGCTGACCTATGTGTCAACCAATATGCAATGTGCAGATTTGCTGACTAAAGCTTTGGATGGGACCAAACTTAGCAGGTTCAAATCTATGATTGGATTGCAGGATGTACTTGAAGATTGAAGATAAAGACTTAAGCCAAAATGTTTGGCTTAAGGGGGAGCTGTTGGTGTAAATCACAAGCCTACACATTTGGCTTGGAAGATATCATGAAGACTCTACATGCATGAAGAACCATAGGAACATATGCTAGTGATTACTTACCACTTTACCTCATTTGTAAAAGTCAAAATGACTTGGAATCTTTTGTAATCACCTACCAAAGTGAGTCGTGGAAAAAGTAGCTTATTTGATTGAGAGAATATCTCCAAGCTTTTAGGACCTTGATCATAGGAAGCCAAAATTCGAATTTGAATTCAAATTTTTGCACATATTCTATAAAATGTACTTGGAAAAGTCGCGGGTACATTTCTTCATTTCCCGAGGCTTACTCTAGTGAGTTTGAGTGTGTTTAAGGACTATACCATAGCCTACACCTCTCTACACCATTTGGCAATGCTATCCATGCCAATGGGATTGTACACAATTGTTAATCAATAGATACATTTACATCATTCACCTTTGTGTTCTCTGCTAGTCTACTCAAAAGTCTGTCAACTTGTCAAGGGCATATCTCAGTCAATACTCCACCAAATTCAGTGATTCAAAGCTTGTTGGATTCAGCTCCACGTCATCTACTTGCTGACAAAGTTTGAAGTGATTTCATTCAGCCAATTTAGAGAAATTGTCGTCGAGGTGCTCACTAGTCTATCTCTGCTACAGTCCTAAAAAGTCGGGGGTATACCAAATCTTGCTAAATTAATTTCTCTTAGCATAGTTCATTATTTTACATCATTCCACTTGCAAATGTTAGCTTACTAAGCTAATTGAATACCCCTAGAAGGAATTTTATCAATTGCTACTGTGCTGGTCACACTGAGCAAAACATTGAGCAGGTGTCAAGACCAAATAGAAAGTTTTCTTGACTTTGTGACTTCCAAAGTTATCTGTTTTGATTCAATCATTACACACTTCATTTCCAAAGGACATAGGCCATTTCTTGGTGTCATTGGAAAGCTAAGGGAGTCTACTAATCAAGTCTGAAGCTAAAGAGGGCTGGTACAAAGCAGGTTTTAGCAGTACCTACTCAATCTCTTGGATCATCCATCCATCTTTCCCAACAGAAACAACATAGAACATTGCATGGGACTTGAGTCATTACATGGATCATTTTTCATGCATTAGGAGAGGATGTTATTTTCACTCCAGCTAACACAATAAATGAATTCAAGGAGTTCAAGTACTATCCTCACAAGGCCACTCCCCGAAGCCATGTCTACACCATCCATAAGTATAGAGTCACAAATCTCATGAAAAATGTGCGGATCGAGAGCCACCTTCAAAGTAGTACCACCAAAAAGGGTAGAAGCATCGACAAGAAATCAACGAGAATTGCTTAAGGAGTTTTTCCATCATAAGAGCTCAGCCGAACTGGACATATCTAGAAGAAGGAAAAGTGAAGCTCAAGAAGAAATAGATGCGGTAGAAGTTATGGCCATAGCAGCACGCATAGTCAAGCAGATATAAGGACGAAGAGCACAAGAGTCTTCCAAACATTCCATTAAAACATTGAAGCGTAGGAGGAGATTTCGGTAAGACATACATGTAAATGCTGAATGCACCATCGGATAATGAGCATGTATCCACACACATCACAAAAGACACTATCTCTACCAATGAGACCATAGTTCCACCATCAACCAACCCCATCACTACCACCATGGATACCATAACAATTGCATCTGAAGTGGTTCCCATTCCCATTGCACCTACCTTAACACCATCCATTCCATCATCCATCGATAAAGGAAAACAAACAGCTGACAATTCAATTAGTTAAGGAAGTGGCTTCACAACGCACACGAACTACGTCATCCCATTGCACTCAACATTCACACATCACTACAAGAAATAGGGGGGCGTAGCGGCGCCCCCGAATTGAAAAAAAATGGGTACAGTCGCTTATGCGACGCTGTTGTCGCATAAGCGACAGTATAATTTTTTTATTTTATTTTTTTTTGACATTCGTCACATAAGCGATGTTAGCGTCGCTTATACGATGCTAAATTATAAGCGTCGCAAATACCATCGCTGACTAGCGACATGAATAACGACATTGGCAAACTAAAGAGCATCGCATATGCGACGCTCTGGAATGTTAAAAAAAAAAATCGATTTCTCCCGGCACATTTGTGCTGGGATTTGTACGCGAGAGCAAGAAGAGACCGAGAGAGAGAGAGAGAGAGAGAGAGAGAGAGAGAGAGAGAGAGAGCGAGAGAGAGATAGAGAGAGATGCATCTACTTGAAGCAAGGTATGTGCACACACACACATACATATGCATACACACACACACATATACACACATAGACACACACACACATACACATAGACACACACACACATACACACACATATACACATACACAAATAATGTTGCATACACACATGCACACATAATGCATACACATGCACACACATATACACATACATATACACACACATACACACACACATACACATACACACATACACACACATATATGCATACACACACACATAGAGAGACATGCACACACATACACATACATGCATACATAATGCATATGCATATGCATACATCCATACATACTTACATGCATACACACACATATGCATACATATTGCATATGCATATGCGTACATACATACATACTTACATGCATACACACACATATGCATGCATAATGCACATGCATACATACACATACATAATGCATATGCATACATAATGCATATGCATACATAATGCACATGCATACATACACATACATAATGCATACACACACATATGCATACATAATGCATACACACACATACACACACATATGCATACATACATGCATACACACACACATAGATACATACACACACATAGACACATACACACACATAAACACATACACACTCATAGACAGACACACATACACATAGACGCGCACACACATACACACACATATACACACACATACACACATAGACACATACACACATAATGATGCATTCACACACATACACATGCATACACACATAGACACACATATACACACACATACACACATACACACACATATATGCATACACACACACATAGAGAGACATACACACACATACACATACATGCATACATATGCATACATAATGCATATGCATACATACACATACATAATGCATACACACAGATATGCATACATAATGCATACACACACATACACACACCTATGCATACATACATGCATACACATACACACATAGACACATACACACACATAAACACACACACACTCATAGACGCGTAGAGACATATACACATAGACACACACACATACACACAAACATACACACACACATATACACAAACACATACAAACATAGACACATACACACATAATGATGCATACACACACATACACATGCATACACATACATATGCATACATACATGCATACACATACACACATAGACACGTACACACACATAGACACATACACACATAAACACATACACACTCATAGATACACACACATACACATAGACACACACACATGCACACATAGACACATACACACATACACATGCATACACACACATACACATGCATAACACATACAGACACATATACACACACATACACACACACACATAGAGAGACATACACACATATACACATACATGCATACATATGCATACATAATGCATATGCATATGCATACAATGTACATACATACTTACATGCATACATAATGCACATGCATAGATACATACAGACACACAAACACATACACACATAGACACATAAACACATACATACTCATACATACACACACATACACATAGACACACACACACATACACACACATATACACACACATACACACATAATGATGCATACACACACATACACATGCATACACACATACAGACACATATACACACACATTCACACACATATATGCATACACACACATAGAGAGACATACACACACATACACATACATGCATACATATGCATACATAATGCATATGCATATGCATACATACATACTTACATTCATACATAATGCACATGCTTACATACACATCCATAATGCATACACACACATATGCATACATAATGCATACACACACATACACACATATGCATACATAATGCATATGCATACATAATGCATATGCATATGCATACATAATGCATATGCATATGCATACATACATACTTACATGCATACATAATGCACATGCTTACATACACATACATAATGCATACACACACATATGCATACATAATGCATACACACACATACATACATGCATACACATACATGCATACACATACACACATAGACACATACACACACATAGACGCATACATACACATAAACACATACACACTCATAGACGCATAGTGACACATACACATAGACACATACACATACACACACACATATATACACACACACACACAAACATACACACATAGACACATACACACATAATGATGCATACACACACATACATATGCATACACACACATATGCATACATACATGCATACACATACACACATACACACATACACACACATAGATACATACATACACATAAACACATACACACTCATAGACACACACACATACACATAGACACACACACACATACACACATAGACACATACACACACATATACACACACATAGACACATACACACTCATAGATGCATAGCAACACATACACATACACACAGTATGTGTGTTTATGCATGTATGTATGTATATGAGAGAGAGAGAGAAAAAAGAGTGAGACTAGAGGTATAAATACACGCATACACACACATATCCATCATACATGCACATTTACACACATATACATATACATGCACATTTATACATACATGCACATTTTTACACACACATACACATGCATGCAGTTACACACATATAATGAATACACATAGACACATACACATACTCACATACACATACACATGCATAATCATATGTACACACACATAGACTCATATAATCATATTTACATGCATATATACATATACACATGCATATATACACACACACACAACACATGCATATGCACATATAGATACACATACATACACAACACATGCATACGCATAAATAATTAAATAAATAAATAAATCCTAGTTCAAAAATCCTATTTTGAAAACACTAATTTTGATATTAGGGTTTTAAAACCCCTAATTTAAAAACTCAAATTAAACCTTTTAGCCATATGAATACATACATGATAAAAATTTGCTCCTCGAAGATAAAGCTATATATAAAATAATTAGGCATACCCCCGAGCTTCATGTTCTAACTTAGAAGAACATGATTTCATCTCTCTAGTAGGATTCATCGTTATTCAAGTTAATAAAGAAATCTATTATCTGATATCCATTCAGAAGCTTCAAGTTATTGATGGATAACTAGAGTAGAATTTACCATCTAATCTGCTCATATGTTTTCATTATTGCCATCATTTTGGTAAGACATCAATATAGTCTCATCTTCATTATCCTTATTGATTTCATTTATTTCTTCTATTGTTAAATCTATGTTCTCATGAATCACATCATCTATTGATGGATTAATATCTATTTCTGGTAATTCCTCTTCCTCATTAGTAGAACCAACATGTAGAGAATTATCCTCTTCATCAAAAAGATTAGTATCATTATCACGTATAATTATTCTAATTTCTATTTCAGATGTTGATGTATCAGTATCTGATGCTGAATCATCAAGAGGACTTTCTTCGATCTCTCTAACAATAAGCTGTTCAAACAATGACCTACCTCTAGGTTGCACATGAATGACGTGCCACCAAGGATGAGCATCTGGGTTTTTATAAAAAAATGCTTGTTCAATATGCCTAGGAAGAATATATGGTTCTTTAGTAGATCGCATTACCTTGGAAGAATCAATTGCCCAAAACCCAGATAATTCCTTTCTTAATGTGGAATTACTACCTTTATACTCTGCTCGAAACTAGTCAACCTTTAAAATGACCTATCAAAATATATAACAACAAAAATCCATTATTAGGTGCTTAAAAAAATAACTAACTATATAAAAAAATATAAACTTTTTTCCACCTGTTTGAATGTACGAAATGAAATTTCGTAGATACCAACAATAGTTCCTATGTAACCAAGTTCGCTATCTATAAGGTTCATGTCTTTTGAGCTAGCACGTGATAGTTATTTGAAAGAAGCAACAATACTAGAATCCTCTGTTTTACGTAAAGAATCAATGGCTTTGATTCTAATATGCTGTCCAAAAGCCCACATATTAGTGAACATTCGAGCCTGCAAAATAAATTCAATTAGTAAATAGAAACTAACATACATATATGAAAAAAATAAAATATTATTTTAATAAAATTACCTTTCATTCACAACCTATCATTAACTCTCTTTGCTCATCTGAGATTTCTTCATTATTTGCGTTGGTGCAAAGCAAACGACTATATAGCCAATCCGTGAAAGAAGGTATATCTGTAATCTCATTATTATCGAGATTACGTCTAAATCTTTTTTTTTCGCCTCTTACTTCAGAGATTTTGAAGTTCCTCGTACTCGCTAAGGAATGCTTGCATGCATTCGCTATTATATGCTACAAAAGTAGAAACATCATTTTTTTCTTGAAATGTGAATAAGAATGGAACCCCCTTGCGTGATAATACCTCATCTATTATTTTTGAAGAAGACTCGTTGGTCCATGCATGTGGAGCTTCTTCATGAACTCTTTCAAGGTACTCACTAACGTAATACATGCACTCTTCAAGCATCCAACCCTTTGCCATGGATCCTTTTGGTTTTGCTCTTTGTCGCACATAACCTTTTAGTATTCCCATAAATCGCTCGACCCAAAACATCCATCGAGTGTTGACAACACCTGCAATCTCTATCTCATCTACAAGATGGACTAATAAATGAACCTAAAATGAAGTAGGAAGTTCTTTCTCCATCAAACATAGTAGCTCTTTGCATTCACCATTTTTTTGTGGGATCGAGTTTTTGTCAATCTCTTTGGATGTAATCCACCTATACATATCATAAAAACAATTATAAAGAAGTTAATTAAAAAATAAAAAATATCCAATATTCATACATATTAAATATAAAAGTATCATAATTACCTTATAAGTGATCCAAGACGATAGATCACATCTCGTACTCCTTTCGTTGTACTATCCATAGTAAACATGTTTTGAAAGGATGCTCCATATCCTTTAGGAGTCTTAATCAATTGAATTCTATTGTTGATAGTCTGTATCTCTTTTGTTGTAAGTACCCAAGGAGCATGTGCATAAGTCGTTTCTTGTCGATGTCTATCAAAAATTGGCCATAACTTTGGTTTGGATTTTTTATCTTTCAAATCATTCCTTGATGTTGTGGTATCTTTTAGTCCAAAAAGATGTTGCCATAGTGAATAACCAATATTTTTGAATATATGCATAGGATCAAGAAGATGACATACTTTTAACTCTTTCCAATGCTCCAAAGAATACCATATTGATATGTTCTCTGCGAGTGTCAATTTTCCTTTACCTCTGTTCACATACTCATTATCTGAATCATCACTGAAGATTTCTGCTTCTGGATCTATCAGAGGTCCATCTGTCCATTTTTTATACCAATCCATAGACGTCATAGGTTTTGAACACTGACCTGTTTCAAGCTTTCCATTAAAATGTATCGCTTCTCTTTTAGATCTTAATGGATGATCATTAGGCAAGAATCGTCGATGTCGAAGATAAATATTTTTTTTGAGATTCTTACTATAGATTGATCTCAACCAATCACCACAATATGGACAAGCTTTATAACCCTTAGTAGATATTCCTGCATCATGGAAAATGATAAAAATATAATTAGATTAAATCATATTTATTTACATGCATATTGAATAAAAAAATTACATCAATACCTGAACAAACAACATATCCAAGAAAATCGTGAATAGTCCAAGCCACAATACCACGAACTGTAATATGTCTTTCATTGATGCTTTTCGATACATCAATGACATTAATACCTGTCCATAACTCTTGAAGATCGTCAATGAGAGGAGCAAGATATATATTCATATCTTTAACTTGTCTTTTGCCTGGGATTAAAAGTGAAAGCATTAAATGTTCCTTTTTAATGCTAAGATATGGCGGAAGATTGTAGTTTATGACTACCACTAGCCATGTTGACCATTTACTAGATTGCATGGAGAATGGATTAACCCCATCTAATGCAACTCCTAACTTTAGATTCTATGGATTCTGTGCAAATTCAGGCCATGTAGAATCAATATGCTGAAAAGCAACACTATCATGAGGAATTCTGATTATTCCATCAGTACTTTTGTGATCATGTTCCCAAGTCAAAAGCTTTGATAATTCGGGGCTTTGAAACATATGTCTAATCCGTGGAGCCAATGGAAAATGTCTCAATACCTTTTTTGGGATTTTACCTTCTTCGCCCTTATATCGAGGAGATTGACATTTGAGACATGTCAAAGAGTCTGCATATTCACCTCTATATAAAATATAATCATTAGGACATGCATGTATACATTGATAATCTATACCAAGATTGTTGATTATCTTCTTCATTTCATCATGTGAGGTAGGAAGAATATTCTGACGTGGTAAAAACTTTTCATATAATAACCTGTAAGTTTATCAAAAAAAGATATATTAAAAAAAGTAAATAAACAAATATACATATATATATGCATATAATTTTATATATGTGTATGCTTATGTGCATCTTTCAAAATATTCGTGCAAAATTTGATTGTTTTGGATGGCAGGATACGATTGTTTGTTTTGGAGGATATGAAGTATGTACCTTCATTGAATGATTTGTCGATTCTATCATATGTTCAGTTTGAAAGTGTGAAAAGCGGGTTTATAATTGCTATTCGAAGAATTTGGCACTGTTTATAGGCCATACGATGGTGACCTGGATGAATCGCATGCACAGAGGTTACTCAAGATAGAGCAACCTGATTATAAGGGACTAGTACCAGCAGGATTTCTGGGGTATGCAGTAACCCTCTTGCATGTCAATGATGAGCATCTGAACTTTAGGATACAAAGTGGAAATCATGGTGGCTTGAGAGGATCACTTTTATACAGCTTGTTCAAAGAACTTCAGGTTTATGACACTGAAGTTTTTTGAACAAGCTGTATAAAAGTGATCCTCTCAAGCCACCATGATTTCCACTTTGTATCCTAAAGTTCAGATGCTCATCATTGACATGCAAGAGGTTTACTACATACCCTAGGAATCCTGTTGGCACTAGTCCATTATAAGCAGATTGCTCTATCTTGAGTAACCTCTGTGCATGCGATTCATCCAGGTCACCATTGTATGGCCTATAAACAGTGCCAAATTCTTTGAATAGCAATTATAAATCTGCTTCTCACACTTTCAAACTGAACATATGTGTGAATAGACAAATCATTCAATGAAGGTACATACTTCATACCCTCCAAAACAAACAATCATATCCTGCCATCCAAAACAATCAAATTTTGCGCGAATATTTTGAAAGATACATTAATAGTTTTAAAAGTTATGCAGACAAAAAGTGTCCATTCAATTCAAGTTCTTGTTCTTACTTTATCTAAAGTAAGAATAAAAACTTGCATATATATATATATATATATATATATATATATATATATATATATATATATATATATATATATATATATATATATATATATATATATATATATATATATATAGAAAATTGAAAATTATACCTTAATAGTGTCGAAACAGATACATTACTCCATCCAAAACGATTTTGAAGGTTGAGAATAAGTAAGCTCGCACTTAGTCGTGTCAAATGACTTCCTTCATATACATGCTTTAGACATTCCTCTCAAAGATATTTCTCATTTTTAGAAATATCAATGCTCTCACTGTCATTTTGATACCAATCCTCAATAAAATTTGCCATGCCATCATCTTCATCATTTTGCATAGCCTCCTCATGGAAGCTTCTGATAAACGAGGTCTTACTGGTAATTGTGAATGCTGTGGAGGAATATCATCAACATCATACGGTGGAATTTACACATATAAATAAAATTCATTAGTATTCCATAAATGAATAAAAAGTAAACTTCAAATATAAAATTAAGTATATAACTTATTAAATATGGATAGAAAATTTTTATTCTCTCTAGCTAAAAGGTGCTCTTGGAGGTCTACGCCATCCATAATTCACTAATAGTTCATCACTCGCATGTAATGTAGTAATAGCATTGACAACTATGTATCTTGATACATCTCTACTCATGTATGGTGATTCATGACTATTTTCACGCTCCTCAAATGTGCAATTAGTCCTTGAACTATTATGTAACCCTCGACTATTATTTATTAAACCTGCTATATTTCCATGTGTGTAAGGTCTTCCATCAATATATAATCTTTCATTTTCTGCATGTAAAATCCCACTACTAGTAAGGGATGCTGCGTTCAAGCATATTCCATAAGTACTCATGCTTTGAACATAACGTGAAAGTCGATGCCAATCTCCCCATCCATATATAGGACCACAAAATGACATAAGAGTGACTTCAGAGTTCGGAGGCACATACAAATCCTCTACAATAAAGAGACCACGACCAACATTAGTAATAGTGGATGGAGCAATCATATAGCGATTACCCCAAAAGTTGAAAACCTCTTTATCTAAAGGAAGTGGTCCTCTATTCCATCCTCCATATCTTCTTCTATCATATGTTTGTACTAAAGAACGATCACAGCTGGCAATGGATAATCTCCAACCGTTTCATTCTCTAAACCAGGAGGTAGAGGATTTCTAGAAACCTCTGCTTGTAATTGATGAACAGCAAGTCCATGACATGTACGAGGTATATTAACATTATGAGAAAAATCATCATCATCATCATCATCGAGCAAGTATTCCTGTATATCAACAATAATTTGATTTTATATATGGTTTTTAAATAAAATAATGACATTAATATATATAGAAAATACATACCCAAGCATTATCACATTGACTAGGTGACGGTGCATGCTCAAAAGTACCATACTCTACCTCATGTTCAATACATTCCAATCATGGTCTTCGATACGTGCCATAACAAGAGTTACACCAACATATAATATGCTCTTCATAGTAAAATTCATCATAATTCGTATCGGAGGACACATGTGAAGTCGTTGCATGGGTAGGAGGTGGTGGAGTACCCTCTGATTGATCAGAATCTGCACATAATAAGAAATAAAAAAAAGTAAAAGTTATGTATCCATCAAATATATTTAAAATTAAATGTTTGATATACTTATAGTATAAAGTCGTTGCACGATGAGGAGACGGTGGTGGAGTTCCATCTGATTGATCAGAATCTACAAATAATGGTATTTGATATTAATAATGTGATTATCTACATACACAAAAAATTCACATATACATATTTACACATACACACATATTCACACATACACATTTACACATACACACATATTCATATATACAGAACTACACATTATTGTGGGATAAATGCATGTATTTTGTATGAATGAGTGTATATGCATGCATGTGTGTGTACGTATATATGTGGATATGTATATGTGTGTTTATGTTATATGTATGTATATGTGTATATGTATACATATATGTATGCATATATGTTTGCATGTATATGTGTATGTGGGTATGTGTATGTGTATGTGTGTGTATATATGTGTATGTATTCTGATTTTTTTTCTGTTTGATATTAAATTAACAGGAGATATTGTATGGTAAAAAAAAAAAAAGAGGCGAGTTAACATACCACCTGAGACGTGGCAGTTTTTTCGTAGACAGCTACGTCTTCAGGAGTCATTTCCTCAGTAGAAGGTACACAAATTAATAGTTTATATTTATAATTTTTATATATTTTAGTAATTTTTTACATTTAATTTATTTATTGTTTTTCTTGAATAAACAGGCTGCTGCAAAGAAGAGAGTGGAGTCTGGCCACACATCGCACCTAGGCCAAATGGGCCATAATGGTTTTGTAGCTATGTTTGTAAGTATATGTGTTATTGTGAGTATATTTTTTATTTTAGTTGAAATGCAAGCAACTAATGTTTTTTATTTGTTTCATTGCAGCGGAAGGATTATGGCCGATATCCTACGAAACATGAGATCAAGTATGCTACACATTTTGGATATCGGCGTTTGAGCGAGTATATGTAAGATCATCCTGATGCCTTTGTGAGTATTTTTAAATTTTATATAATTATTTTATTTTTATGAATGGTTTAATTATTTTATTTATTTATGTTTGTTATATGTAATACAAGAGTATTATGGAGAGACAAATATGGATGAGGTGGAGAGATAGACACAAGAGGGACGATCTCGATCGTCACAGAGTGATCATGACGATGAGGATGAGGAAGATCAGGATGATCATGATATTGCTGATGATGATGATGATGATCATAATGATGATGATTAGGATTATATGTATTTACATATATATATATATATATATATATATATATATATATATATATATATATATATATATATATATATATATATATATATATATATATATATATATATATATATATATATATATATATATATATATATATATATATATATATATATATATTCTATATATTTTTCATTTCAGTTATGTTTTGAATTGTGTGTATGGTATTAAGTAATGAAGAGTTTTGTTCTATTGATTGTTATTATTGTTTATATTAAACATGTGTTTTAATACTTTAATTATATAATTCATTCATATGTGTATACCTAAGTGTATATGTATGTAGTGTATATGTATGTATGTGCATGTGTATGTGTGTGTATATGTATGTATGTGCATGTGCATGTGTAAGTGTATATGTGTGTATGATTATGTGCATGTGCATGTGCATGTGCATGAGTATGTGTATATGTAGGCATGTGCATGTGTGTGTGCATGTGTATATGTGTTTTAATACTTTAATTATATAATTCATTCATATATGTGTACCTAAGTGTATATGTATGTGTGTGTATATGTATGTATGTGTATGTGTGTGTATATATATGTATGTGCATGTGCATGTATAAGTGTATATGTGAGTATGAGTATGTGCATGTGCATGTGTATGTGTGTGTATATGTATATGCATGTATATGTATAACTCTATGTGTATATGTGTGTATGTGCATGTATATGTGTATATGTAGGTATGTGCATGTGTGTGTGCATGTGTATATGTGTTTTAATACTTTAATTATATAATTCATTCATATGTGTGTACCTAAGTGTATATGTATGTGTGTGTATATGTATGTATGTGCATGTGTATGTGTGTGTATATGTATGTATGTGCATGTGCATGTATAAGTGTATGTGTGTACGAGTATGTGCATGTTCTTGTGTATGTGTGTGTATATGTATATGCATGTATATGTATATGTGTGTATATGTATATGTATATGTATATGTATATGTATATGTATATGTATATGTATATGTATATGTATATGTATATGTATATGTATATGTATATGTATATGTATATGTATATATGTATATGTATATGTATATGTGTATATGTATATGTGTATATGTATATGCATGTGTATATGTATATGTATATGTATATGTATATGTATATGTGTATATGTATATGCATGTGTATGTACATGCATGTGTATATGTATGAAACATGCATGTGTATGTGGATGCATTTCCATTTGCATCCATGTGCATGCATGTGAATGTGCATGCATGTGGATGTGCATATACATGTATTTGCATATATGTTAATGTGTGTATGTGTGTGTGTGTATATATATATATATATATATATATATATATATATATATATATATGCAATAATGCATGCATGTAAGTCTTTTTATGTGGTTGTAGGAATGTTTGTGCATATGCATGTGTATATGTGTGTATGTCTAAGTGTATGTGCACATGTATCTGTGTGTATATATGTGTGTGTATGTGCATGTGTATATGTGTGAAAGTGCATCTTCATCATGTATAAGTGTATAAGTGCATATCAATAAGTGTGAGTATGCTATGTAATCAAAATAACACAATTCAAATGATATACAAATAATAGAAATTGTACTTACAATAGTTAGCCATACTTTTTGCTTGGTTAGCTTCTTGAATAACCTGCAATAAAGAGAGAAAGAAGAGAGAGAGAGAGAGAATTCAAAGAGAGAAAGATGTAGAAAGAGAGAAACAGAGACAAAGGGAGACAATAAGAGAGAGCTTAGGCAAAACAACAATTCTGCATATACTTGTTTCAGCTCGTAAGCGCAGCACACTTGCGAACGTTGAAGAGCTCTTCGATCGGATGCATGAAAATACCGATCGAAGAGCCTCCAACGTTTTAATTTTTGTTCGTCAACAGACCGTCGTGTAAGCGATGCTGCCCATCGTCGCATAAGCGACATCTTTTTAGCGACGCAAAAAAGTGTCGCATAAGTGACGCTATTTAATAGCGTCGTGTTAGCGACGCTGTATGGGAGCGTCGCATCCCTGTCACACCACAAGTCGCAAAAACCGTCGTTTTCTCTGTCGTTTAAGCGACGGTCGGCGCGCGACGCTAATTACGACACATGTTGCAATTTTATAGCGACGAAATTCTGTCGCCTTAACCGTCGCTATACGCTCGTATTCCTTGTAGTGCATGCATACGAATCACACTCTTTTCTTTATTTTCTCACTTGACATTTCACACACCATCCATCGGCATCATCCTCATTTTTTGAGCCATTAATCATCCCATCCTGAACATTTGAATCATCGTCATTATCTTCATCTTGTCCTTTTGTTCATTCATCCATTCTATCATCACTTCATTTTGATCAACTTCCACTCTTCTGAGTATTATCATAGCCTTCATCTATTCCAATCCCTCCGGTCATCCAAGAGATACCAGCCACAGTCATCGAAGTTCAAGATAGATTGCAGATATGTGCATTTAGGCACAAGATATGATTATGACAACAGTACATGAAGAAAGAGATAATACCACTATAAGAGACACACTAGCAAACTTCCAAGAAAACCCACAAGTGAAAGAAGAGGTAGTAGTTGTCCACGAGAAACATTATGAAGGTGAAGTATTGAAGGAGGAGTAAAAAGATATCTTCCAAGGAATCATGCAAATGAAAAACATTTTGAAAGAGTGAAAGGCACAACTGTCAGCATCACGACAAAATTAAAGAACACAACCGTACAGTCCCACATAGCCACTCTGGATCAAAAGCAGAAAGCAACTCAACCTGGCTGGAAGACTTATAAAAGGATAGGGAACTCACGAGAAGCACTTAATTACTCAACACCAAAGAATGACATCTCATGATAGCTATAGAAAAAGTTTTCAAAACACAAGTAGATTTGAAGAGAGCAGCAGAGGAATGAGAAGAGTTCAGAGAAAAACTATTTGAAGAAAAGCATATATTTCTCTTCCTTCTAGCAGTACTGACCAACTCGCAGAGCTACAAAGCAAAAACACAGCACTTGAAGCTCAGATACATGAGAAGCAAGCAGAATTGGAAAGGTTACGGGCACTACAAACAGAGCAACCTAGTGCACACACAAAAGAAGAGGATCTGCCCATGGCACAAGACGATGATCAATCAACAGAACCAGATTATGAGGTGGAAATTCTAGTGGAAGAAGGAAAGGACAAAAAAGAGGATCCATAGTGGACTCCCATGCACATGATTACAATCCAACCATACATGATGACAGGGAGATCCCGACAAACATTAGCTTGCACAAACAACACATATTTCTCATACAAGAATTGTGGAACGGGTGAAATACACAATTCTGACTTGGTTAACTCACTCTCCTACATATGGTCACATACGAGCTAAAGCATTGATATATATTAAAGAAACAATCCACATACGAGCTAAAGCATTGATATATATTAAAGAATTGTGGAACGGGTGAAATACACAATTCTGACTTGGTTAACTCACTCTCCTACTGGTCACATACGAGCTAAAGCATTGATATATATTAAAGAAACAATCCACATTAAAGTAATATATATATTACTTGGTGTTCCCATATGTGCACCGAGTAAGGCACAACATCTGTTGGTTGAAGTTGATAAGACTAAAAACATGTTAGGATAGAAATAGTGAAGTTTATCCGTATGATTCAAGATGGACAAAAGATTGATATTCTAAATTGGGTTGAATGCCAAATTGCAAATACTAAACAAGCAATAGACATGATATTTTATCTCCATCTATTATTGATAATATCATTTTTATATCAGATGCTAACAAACATTTGCATTCTTGTATTAAGATATTTTACATTGGATAAACCCTATGTTGCTACAGTGAAATATTTTTTGGATGTAGGTTACAATCAAAAAACATGAATGCAATACTGTCAGCCACATGTTCATGGAAAGGTTCCACTGTGTGTGTGTGTGTGTGTGTGTGTGTGTGTGTGTGTGTGTGTGTGTGTGTGTGTGTGTGTGTGTTTGTGTGTGTGTGTGTGTGTGTGTGTGTGTGTGTGTGTGTGTGTGTGTGTGTGTGTGTGTGTGTGTGTGTGTGTGTGTGTGTGTGTGTGCGTGCATCCACATGCACATACAATGTTGAGATCCCAATATCATCAAACTGCACATTATAATCACTGCCCACTGTGTCTTACACATAATGTGGGGACAATGAACACATCATCTTATGATCTAAAGCACTTAACTCTTCTCAAGCTGCCCATATATCTCAAGGGACTCCTGGCATAAAATAAGTTCATCAAAAGTTCCATGTCATGTTCTAAACCTAGAGATAATGGCATGAAGACTGAATGTCTGTAACATCATGAGCATGAACTTAAGTTAAATAAGTTTTTATAGACAATGAAATGCCAAATACTACAGCCCTGAGGTTTTATTTTCTTTAGCATTGAGTCAATGAAGTCAGAATCCATTTGTTGCAGAGTTACTCTTTTCAAGGTTTTATCATACACATAAATGCCTCCATCCTGGTGGCACTTCCTCTCCCTTGAAAAAACCATGCATCATCTCCTGTTAGGGCAATACATAGCTCTGCCTTTCCTTCTTGCATTCCTCCACCTATTGACTTATTGTACATCAATGGGCTGCTTTTCTTCATCCAAAGCTCTGCAAGTTAATGAACTACCATTTTTCCTCTATCCATTATTCCGCTAATAGTTACTTACAAACCAGTGTATCCACATTCAAATGAAGTCAGCCACATAAAGCACAATGCTTGCAATGAAATGGAGGCAACACATTATAGCTTTTCAATGATTAAATACAAGTTTAATCTAGTGTCATTATGCATGTGTAGCTTTTATTAGATCATGCATACAAATGAAGTCTAAGAACCAAAAAGAGCTAACATACAGTTACTTGAAACTTCCATGTATAAACATTACATTATCTTACCTTTTTGTCAAATAAAAGAATGTATATCAGCAGAAGGTCCAAAACCTAATAATCTCATGCTGTTATAACAACATTCCACTATCCCACCCATCCAGGGCCCCATCCCCCAGCTTGCTGGCAGCGACAAGGACATTACTCATGGACACATATGTAGCAGCATCCCTGTCATCCATTTCCATTGCATGTTGAAATGCCCAATTTCCAAGGTCCAATGATCCCCACTTTTGACAAGCTCCTAACACAGTGTTCCACATTGAAACATCTGGATAGAGAGGTATCTCATTGACAATGAAAGCTGCCTCAGCAAGGCAGCATGCACGACAAAGCAGATCAACTAGGCAGCTGTAATGTTCAATGGTTGGGATGATACTGTAAACTTTATGAATGAGTTCAAGGCAAATTTTACCTTCATCTACAAGGCCAGTATGACTACATGTCAACTGAATTTGGTTCCATATTGACTTCTATCAGATTATCAAACAACCTAAAGACACTCTGATCATCCCCAAGTAGAGAATAACCAAGCATGAGCGTGCTCAATAAGGCTAAATCCTTTTCTTGTAGTTTATTAAACAGCTCATGTGCTTCTATAAGCATGCCACAACTTGAATACATTGTGACTAAAGCGTTTGCAACTGCAGCTTTATCAAATGATCCAACACTTATAATCTTATCATGTAAGTTTTGTCCCAAATATGCTGCTCCTACAACACTACAAGCTTTCAACATAGAAATAAATGTTATACTATCTGGTGAAAAACCCTCATGCTGCATTTGTTTGAAATGAAGCATCACTTCTTCAGAGCATCCATACTGAGCATTAAGGGAAATAATAATGTTCCATGACACTACATTCTTAGTGGGAAGCCCATCAAAGACTTCATATGCTTTCTCAACTGCGCCACATTTTGCATACATGTATATAAGAGCATTATTGACTGTAATATCTGCTATCAAAAACTGCTCCCTTTTAATCAGTGCATGTATTTCTTCTCCCTTATTTAGGGCACCTATACTTCCACAAGCTTTCAAAGTGCAAGATAGAGTAACAGTATCAGCAAAAAAGCCCTGAGATTGCATGTGCTCAAACCAACTAATTGCTTCTTCACCATACCCATGTTGAACATAACCCACAATAAGTGCAGTCCATGAAATCCTATCACGGAAAGAGAGTACATCAAACACTTTTTGTGCCTTAATGAGCGCACCACATTTTGAGTACATGTCTATCAATGCATTCCCAAGAACTACATGCTCCTGTGAATGGTCTTTCGCAATTCTAGCATGTATTTCTTGGCCCTTGGCTTGTGCTTTAAGATTGCTACATGCCTTTAGTACACAAGCAAAGGTCACAGTGGTTGGACAGAAGCTCTCAAGTTGCATTTGCTGAAAGAAGTTCCATGCTTCCTCTGCATACTCGAGTTGGGCGCATGCTGTGATGATTGCATTCCATAAAATCGTGTCTCTGGTGTTGATATAATCAAAAACCTCTAGTGCCTTATCATATGAACCACATTTGGCGTACATATCTACTAAGGCTGTGCCAACACTTCTATCCTTGTCTAGGAAATGCATTTTTACAATTTGAGCATGTACCTCTTCCCCCTTCGTGCAGTTTTGTATACTGGCACAAGCTTGCAAAACACAGATAAAGGTAACTGCATCTAGTGCAAAACCCTTTGATTGCATTTGCTCATACATGGTTATGGCCTTTGCGCCAAGTCCATGCTCAGAATAGCCTGCAATTAGAGCAGTCCAGACAAACCTGTCTTGGAAAGGAAGCTCATCAAACACCTGCTGGGCTTTCTCTAAGGCACCACATTTGATGTACATATCTACCAATGCGCTTGCAAGTACACTATCTGTCTCTAACAAACCTAGTCTCACAATTTGTGCATGTATTTCATGTCCCTTGCCCAAAATCTTAAGGTTACTGCAGCACTTCAAGATGCAAGAGTATGTAAAAGCATCAGGATAAAAGCCCCTTGATTGCATGCATCCAAAACAGTTGAGAGCTTCCTTGTATCGTCCTTGTTGACCATAAGCTGCAATAAGTGCATTCCATGTAACCTCATTGCAGATAGGAAGTTCATCAAACACCTGCTGTGCTTTCTCAATAGCATCACAGTTTGCATACATGCTAATCAAAGCACTCCCTAGAAAGACATTATGTTCAAGAAACCTACACGTTGCAACGTGGACATGTATCCCGATGCCCTTAGTAAGGTCCTTCTTCTTAGCACACATTTTAAGCAAGTTAACATACTCGAATTCCTCACTGCGAGCATCGTAATGCCTGTAAGGACCAAGAGTTGAGATCCTTTCTTCTCTAACCACTCTGAAATACTGTCCATTTACACTAAGTCTACTGAAACGCTGCAATAGAGATGAAAATCCCTTGCTAGGTTGCAATTTCAACATGCCTATAGAAAATGGAAAGTTCGTTCAGAACAAGTCCAAACTTGGTAGGGTACACCATATGTGCTGGTGTATACTTCTGCCCCCAGCATCCTAGGGGGACATGAGAAAAAGAAATAACTGGGCTTAAATGTGTGAGTTCCAAAATGTCATGGTCAAAACACGATAGTTAATCGAATCCTCTTCTACATCATTTTTTCCACATGATACTTGCCACACTGTTTTCATTTCTAAGAAACGACAACAAGCAAGGTGAGTGTTTGCTAGATTGCAGTTTCTGCACACATGCGAGTCCAAACTCGTTGATAGAATGCACCGTATTTTTTGTGCCATACTGTATTGATCTCAACATGTTTAGAGAGCAGCCTGCGGGAGAGAGCTCAAGAGGTTGAAATAGTGAAAGTCCATGACTTTACAATTAAATGCTTGTAAGGAGAAATAACACAAGCTTCCTCAAGAAAATATGTGTTACACATGTATGTTGCCTCACGTTTTCGCAACTGGGAAGTGACAACAGGAAAGACATCTGTTAGTTGGATTACAGTTTCTTCGCAAATGCAAGTGCTGGAAGGTTTTGATCGGACCTAGATCCATCACTGCGAATGCAGGCCGTACTATATGACAAGTCAAGCACGCTGCATGGATGTGATCTCAGAGCCACGCAGGCACATAACTTAATATCCCAAAGTACTCCGCACCACAATACTGTGAATCTTCTCTAACCAACCTCAGACTTTTGTTATTGAATTTGACAATCCGTCAAAACCGTCTCTAATATTGCAATTACCAGAATCTCATAGACATAGATGATGAGAACGGAGAGTTTCCTAATAGGTTTTTTTTTCAATAAAGAGGAATTCAACTTTAGATTTAGCTGGGTTCAGACAGGTTGATGTGAAAGATGAAGTTTATATCGTTGTAAGCGTTGCTACACCGTTCAGAGGATGAAAGAGGACTGTGTGTGTGTGTGTGTGAGAGAGAGAGAGAGATCAACATCTAACCATTGTCTATTCGCCATATGATGCCATGCTGTCTTCGTTTTTGGGTGGATGAACGGTATCAGCACTTGGAAAAGTGTCGTCTTTCGTACTCTCCCAAGTTCCAACTATTCAATGACCGGTTCGCACTTGGACACCTTGTACCTCACATAGCATAGGCATACAAATTACAATCCAGCAAGCACGGTCCATAAGGCAAATTGTTGTTTTTTTTTTTTTTTTTTTTTTTTTTTTGAGAGTACATTGAATTGGAAAGACACACACCGGACCTCCTAAGGTAGAGGCACCTATTTTGGGGAACTCTGAAGCATCCAGCCCCAGGTGGGACTTGAACCCTGGCCATCTGTCTAGGAGTACAAGGCACATCCGCTAAACCACGCCCATTGGATAAAAAATTGGTTTTTACACTTTGAAAGTCCCACTAGTTAGAAGGGTCGATAGTAAAACTCGTTTTGTAATCCGAAGCCCCACCACTATACAATGTAGAGAACAGGGAACGAAAGTTCTCCACCATACCATGGAAAGGAATTCATATGGTTGTATGCCCCTACTTTGTGGGATATGGGGGAACCAATAAAGCCTAATGGCTTGTATGTAAGAAAGACAACAATAAAGCCTAATGGCTTGTATGTAAGAAAGACAACAAATGCATAATCCCTCTCAATAGAAAAGACATGCTTTGTTCATGTGAAGAGGATGCTTGTAGTATATTCTAAAAACACATGATAGACTTGTATACCTTGGAGACTTTATGCACCGTGAATGTTGTGAAACTACATTCCATAAACAACTAAATCAACTAGCAAGACTATCTCATAGTAAGAGAGAGCATGTATCCACCCATCCAACTCCACCCATATATATACCTCTAGTCCAAGGGGGTGCATGTCCTTGAGATTGGCCAAGTGTCCAGCCAAGTGTCCCTCATGTGATCACCCTAAGCCAACAAAATTTGTTACAGATAGAAAAACCTTAAGTTTCGAGTCCTACTTATGGACCCTGAAGTTCCATAATACCCATGGCATGCCTAATCAGCAAGGCCAAGGACTTAGGTTACAAACTAAGCAACATTAACCAAAAGATAGTGGACATCCAAAAGAGAAATGAGAAGCCTATATGAGACCATACAACATGGAATAATTTTTCATTGTGAATGATGTTAAGAAGTTCATAGGAACTTCAACATCTAATCATTGAGGACAATGATCACACTAAAAGGGGGAAGAGAATGTCGTAAAATGACATAGTAAGGAAAAAAATGGTTGAGCCATTTTATCCTTTTAAGCGTTCATTTCTTCCCCAATAAGCTTCTCCCTTCATTGAAAAGAGGTAGGATCCATTTGGAGCTTTGAGAAGATTGCTTCAAGAGTGAAGAAATCATTAAGCATATCTAGAGAAGAGGAAGATTAAAGGGTTGAAAGAAATTCTTAAGACCTCTACTCCAAAATGTGCTCTATGAGTAAGAAACATTTTATCAAGATGGTTAAAAAGGTAACCATTTAGAAAAGCTTATGATTGACTATATCCTTTGATACAGATGCCTACTTATGTAAATAGATAATATCTAGTATGAGAATACTAGCTCTATTATCAAATGACATAAACAAAGATAACTTTGATTGCATCTGATCAAGGAATATAGTTCAATGAAAACTTAATTTTCAAAGTCTTTTCAAGAACAAATCAAGACTCTCTAAGAATGTAACTTACAAAGATTTTGATTATATTTGATAAGACTAAAATGAATGGAGTTTAATCCCTGAGTAAGAGCTAAAATTGTCTACACTAAGTTGAGATTGTAAATCGGATGGTATGGGACGTATAGGTTTACAATATCACTTAAGTGGTTTCAGTGGTATGGGACACTGAACTTAAGGATAATGGAAGCTTAAGCTCAAGGATATTTGAGAGCTTTTTTCAATCAAGGATTTAGCATAAATGAACCTCCCATTTGGATGGGAAATTAAATGAACATCAATTTCTTGTACTTTTGGAGGGCGAAAACTCCTTAAAAGGGGGAAGAAAGGTATCAGGTATCATCAATATGATACTTCTATGCAAAAGATATTCCTTAACTCTTTCATGAAAGTTAAGGAGTACATTGGATGTCCAAGTACCTAAGTGTGTTTGAGTTAAATCTCAAACAAAGTAAGAAACAGATATGCAAAAAGGAAATTCATTAAAGAATTCCAATATGGCAAGTAAATTAAGGTAAGCTAACCAAAGACTTGAAGCATATTCAGAGTAGGGTATTTGAAAACGGATAAATATGGATCCAAAGTTTGGATCGATAAGCATGGCAACTTGCTTAAGTCAAAAGGGTAACATATAATTGTTAATCCCTAAAAGAATAGTTAATAGTTTGAAGAACATCAACATGATTTTGAAGACTTAAGCAAGGATATCAACTCATGAAGGTATGAGTTGAAGATCCCAAGAAAATCCCATGGGTAAATATCATTGAAGAAGGGATCTATAGGAGAAAGACTTAGTCTTATCTCAACTTATATTGGCTACATGAATTTTGGGAAAATTAAATGACTTAAACTAGTCAAAGGTATCAAACCTTTAATGGTTTGATAAATCAAGCCAAGGTAAGTGTAATGGTTGACCAAAGAAATCTTTGAGTTATATTGGCATGAGATTTAGAAATCTTAGTCATTGCTCTCATAATGACAAGGAATTCCAAGATGAAATTCATGATAATAGCAAATGATCAGAGAACATCAAAAAGATTGAGGATGTTATTCTAACAGATTGGAGAAAGAACTGAGTGGTATGGGACAGTGGGAACTAACTCCCGTTGAGAATTTTCTCTGATGGCCAGAGAGAAAATAGACTCAAAATCCGATAGGAAACATCAAGATGAGCCTTAAAGATAAGACCATTTGGATTAAGGTCTTAGGTTCATTATGCGGTGTAGAAATGTACCTCCTTG
Organism: Ceratopteris richardii; assembly: GCA_020310875.1. NCBI lineage: Eukaryota > Viridiplantae > Streptophyta > Polypodiopsida > Polypodiales > Pteridaceae > Ceratopteris > Ceratopteris richardii. Next base: position 124,557,850 of record CM035419.1, read on the forward strand.
AACCAATTTAATACACCTGGTTGTATGAACAAAAGGGTAAATGGAATGAACATGAGATTTACCCTAAGAAAAGGATATCATTTATCCTTTTAAGTAGATGCATTTTTCTTAATAAAATGCATAGCCAAATTTTAAATGGTACAATAAATTTGGATAAGTAAGAGGGTAAAGAATTTTGCGAGTTTACCAAGTTAAACTCCAAAAGTAAATTCAAGCCTATTCAAGTATAATAATCGTGAATGAATGATCTGTAAAAGATCTTCTTTTGAATCTTTGGTGAGAACAAGTGATTCAAGAATGTTCCTAGTAAGATCTGAGATATGATGCCTATAAATAGGTATCTTTCTTGCAAGACCTTGAAACTAAAGCTATAGAACTTGAATCATCTAAACTCCACCCAATAGAAAATCTAGAGGCTATCTAGATGGCTTGATAAAGCATTATTCCTCAATTATTTCGAGGATTTGGAGGAATTGGTTTAGTAAGCTCTCTTTCTCTTTGCAAAGCTTTGGTGACCTTTGAGGTTAGTATACATAACTATCTCGAGTATGAACCAGAATCAGTTCAAGATAGTTAGTACTGATTCTCGTTGGAAAGAACCGGCTAACAAAGAACAAGGTAGAGACCCAAATAATTCCAATTCCTAAATTCATCTTTGGATCTAAGTCTTGAATGCCAAATCTTCCAAAAATATTAAAGATGATCAAGATAGGGATCCACTTGTAGACATGGACTTTGAAAATTGGGTATATTGTCATTCAGGAATACTTGAACTTTATGTTTCAAGAAACCTGGATGATTGAAATAACTCCACCTAAGTTGCCAAGGAATGAGAAGATAGTATTTCTCCTCATTTTATTGAGCATGCTTTGGAAGGGACTCACTAGACCCACTTTGCTAAGTTCATATCTTTAGCTAAGTCCTATCAAATACAAATAAAGTATATTTGTATTTGAAAAGTACTATAAAAGAATAAGTTAAGTCCACAATATTTGAAGATTCCTCTCCTTTCTATTGAAAGTGGAAGATGAATCTAATTTATGGCCCTTTCAAGATAGAGATAGGATCTCTATTACATACTCCTAAGAAATATACATTTCTAGGGAAGTACAAAGTGTACTGAAATGCATTATTTTATGGATCTCAATGTTAGTGAAAGTGCCAAAAGAAAAGGACCACCAAAGAACTCCACCCATTTCACTAAGTCCATAGGTACAAGGCATGCATGTACATTAGGGTGGACTAAGGGAAAGTGATTTGGGCAGGAATTTTGATTCCTTTCCTTTTAGATTAAGGTAGGGATTAGCCCTTATCTAATTACTAGAAATGAATCTAGAGAGAGAGATGACCATGCTCTAGATCATGGTGCACGGGGGAATACTTCACATATTATACCTACACACATTTTCGAGGACAAAAATGTTAAAGGGGGGAAGAATGTTGTATAATTCATGGGTTCAGAGGGCTAAACATATGGATTCTAAAGGTTAGAATATGATGTATGTTTGCTTTGTTCCAACCCTTGAATTACCCTTGGAACATGCCTTGAACCTTTGGGTGAAACCCTTGGTTTTAACCCTTGAGGTATTTATTCATATGAGCTCCCAATTGAATGGTTAGAACCTTAGGCTTGATTTATCCTAAGGTGTGGGAACCTTAGTTTTGGGACAAGCTTCTCTAGGAGCCACCTTGTGTGTACGTGAGAGAGAAATCCTCATTTGATTTAGAAAGCATGTGATAGACCTTGGGAAATTAGAAGGCATGTGATCACACTTGGGAAAGTGTCCACATGAGGGACACTTGGCTGGACACTTGGCCAATCTCAAGGACATGCACCCCCTTGGACTAGAGGTATATATATGGGTGGAGTTGGATGGGTGGATACGTGCTCTCTCTTACTATGAGATAGTCTTGCTAGTTGATTTAGTTGTTTGTGGAATGTAGTTTCACAACAGTGAATCTTTAAGATTAATCATTACCATATATAACTCAAGTTGAGATGAATGCTCATGTAAGACTAGTTCAAACATCAAGGATGTGAAGAGATTAGTGATGTTCATATTTTTAAACTCCATAGAGGTCCATTGGCTTTAAAGAATCACTCAACCAAAGGTTGAAATGGGATCTACACAAGATGGTGTAGATACAGAACACATGTTAGGGTGTCCAGCTAAACATAAAAAGCAACGTTATTATTATAGATATTAAAATCATTCATCTTGCCATGTACTACATTCCAAAGTGTGAAACGATCAAAAGAGGTGCCTTCCCTTTATCTTCTAAAGTGACTTTGAACTAGCCCAAAAGTCGAGTAAAGAAGCAAGTTCTCGAAGGGATTAGGAAAGCAACGAGATAAGCATATTCTCTAAGTCTATTAATGAGGGGTTGTTGCGTTCAAATCATATATTTCGAAACATCTTCTACAAGCTTCTAAAAGCATCCAGCGTGAGTTAACCTAAGCTAACTCATGTAGATTGGGACATGCGTTAGTCATAGCATGAATGAACTCCCAAGAATTGAGATGGTAGAGGTTGAACATGCATCTACTCATTTGAGATAACTTCAGATCCATCCCTCAATCCTCTAGCTATACATAGAGGGCTTGTATGGGAGGAACGCCAACCTCTTTATAGATAGTACGCATAGGTCAACATTCTTGTCACCCTAGTATAGAGCCATAGCTAGTAAGCTCTTCAAAGATGAGGTTAATCTCATAGACTGTCCTTCTTTGAATGCTTTTTTTTTTTTACCAAAAAGGAAGTTTAGAGAGGCCGCTCTAGATATCCCCTCAAATACTCATGTTGAACTTAGTGCTTTCAAGCAAGGGTGGATTATCGAAACTTGAACGGACACCCAATTTCTAGGCATAGAGAGAATGGCCTACAAACCGCATCCCTCTTTGTTTACTTGTAGTGAAGAGAAGGGAATAGTATATATATATATATATATATATATATATATATATATATATATATATATATATATATATATATATATATATATATATATATATATATATATATATGTGCGTGTGTGTGTATATATTACTAATACCCCAATTTTTTGCATGTGGAATTCACATATGCAGAACTAGAATCCCATGTATTAATTGGATGCTTGCACCTCTTTTATGGACTCAATGCAATAACTTGTGAGGTTTAGCAACAACTCTGAGTGGCTCATATTTGTCTTCAACTAATGGAAGGCTCAATTTTCCACGATTCCATCCATCTTGGCCCTCAATTTCACTTATTCTCCTCTCATTTTAAGCTATAATCATAGCCATAAAATGATTCATTTGAGTTATGATCTCCCTCAAATTTTAAAGACAAAAATTGGGATGTAGCAAGACACCCTAGGTAGCCACAATTGTGGCAATTCTTGCCCTAGGATAAGGTGTCCTTTTTGTGGCAATTAGTGGACTATGAACACATAGTGGGGTGCCCTCCAAGTACAACTAGTTCTAGAAAGTCACAAGATATTTGAAATTGATATATTAAAAGGAATGAGAACTATTATAATCATATGGTAGTACAAGAAGGAAAGTAATGTCACTCATAATATATATATATATATATATATATATATATATATATATATATATATATATATATATATATATATATATATATATATATATATATATATATATATATATGTGTGTGTGTGTGTGTGTGTGTATGTGTGTGTATATATATATATATATATATATATATATATATATATATATATATATATATATATATATATATATATATATATATAGAGAGAGAGAGAGAGAGAGAGAGAGAGAATTTGACCCATATAGCATAATTGTGCGTGTACTCAATCCATTAAAATGGTTGAAAAACATACTAAACATGATTTGAATTACATTATTTCGTCCCAAGACTCGAACACTTTATCCAAACCTCTAGAATGCTTCCCTAGAGTTTGCAAATCTTCTAACTAGATTTCTACAAAGTTAATGGAGCAATGGACTATATAATAACATATTATGATCTACACTATGAAAAAAGTTAAGGTAGACGATGATCTAGTCTATGTTCCATAAAATTAAGCTAGAGTATGGTCCAATAGGCAATCTAGTACACAATCAATCTCCCAAACTTGAAACTTGAATTGGTCCACTCTTGGAAAGATTTACTCCAATATAGTGCCTAGAATATGATAAAGAGATAGAAAAAGATGTAAGAAAATAACAACACAACAGAATAGACCTGTAGACAGAGTTGAGAGAAAAAACGCAGACAAAGATAGATGCAGATTGAGAGATAGAGAACTCAAATTCTCAGATTGCCGAGCGTAATGCAGTTACAATGATGGTGTTGTCCACTCGTGCGCTCCCAATGTGGAGCTTAGATGGCGTTCTAGACAGACTCTAGATGAAGGGCTTACTAGTATGCAATGCTATGTAAAGCTCAACCTGGGCCATGCTTATATAGCTTTTACAAGGCGGTTCAGTATAGATAAACGTAGTCGGGACATACAAAATAGTCGGTAAAATATACGATCCGACAATATCTTAGATGGCGTTCTAGACAGACTCTAGATGAAGGGCTTACTAATGTGCAATGCTATGTAAAGCTCAACCTGGGCCATGCTTATATAGCTTTTACAAGGCGGTTCAGTATAGATAAACGTAGTCGGGACATATAAAATAGTCAGCCCTACAGGCTGGGGGATAGGCCCCCAGACCCCGCAGAAGGGGGCAAGCCCCCCTCTGCACTCCCCCCATTAAAGTTCTATGGGGAAACTACGCGACGCCACAGGGCCTTTATTTTCACCTTAAATGGCAACCCAATGGCCTGGAAGTTTATGCCCTACCTAACCGTTAGGCTAGGCTCACAAAGATCATCTACAACCATCAACGGTCACACATAGATCTCATCTAACTTGGAAGTTAGGGTTCCACAAATGTCCGAGCTCTCATAATGGCTTCTCCTCATAATGGGGGCCTTACAACTTAGAGCACCATGGATCATTTGTGGTCTCATGAGGGTGGAGTATTGAGCATATCTAACACCCCCCCTCAATGTCCACCCTACGGTGAACTACCTCCTTGGTCCAATCCCAAGCTTTGGAAAGTGTCGAAGAAGTTGCTCTCACGCACATAGTGATACTGGATTTATATGTGCTTGGTACGTGCATGGAAAATAGGATTTTTGGCGATGGCCATGCAACTTTGGTTGTCACACTTCAACTCTGTAGCCTCCTGTTCTTGTATTCCTATGTGCCATAGGATCCTCCTCAACCATACTGCTTCACATGTTGCAACACATGCAGCTTTGTACTCAGCTTCAGTAGAAGATAATGCTACAGTCGGTTGCTTCTAACTAATCCAAGAGAAAATCCCTGATCCTAAAGAAAAGCAATATCCAGAAAACTGATTTTCTGGTATCAATATCTCCTGCCCAATCTCAGTCATAGTATCCGACTAGAGATGATCCTTCTTCATAAAGAATACCATAATCAGTTGTTCCTTTCACATACCTGAGTATCCGCATGCTTGCCTTCCAATGAGTTTGGCAAGGCTTATTAGAGAACCTACTTACTACTCCAACAACATAAGAGATGTCTGGTTTGCTATTGCACAAGTAGATGAGACTTCCAACTAATTTCATGTATCTTCCAATATCCACTAGAGGTGAAGTATCTTCAATAGATAATTTTGTGTTGACCTCCATAGGTGTAGAAATTTCCTTGCAATCCTCCATGTCGAATGCCTTCAATACTGCCTTGCATACTTTTGTTGAGAGATTAAAATCTTCCCTGGTTCCTGCCAAACTTCAAGACCTAAGCAATAATGCATTAAGCCCAAGTTTGTCATTTCAAATTCTGAACTCAAGGCATCTTTTGTTTGTTGAAGAAGAGCATCATCATTTCCTGTAATCACAAGGTCATCTACATAGAGTACAAGCACAATTGTCTTCCCTCCTCTCTTTAGAACATACAAGTTAGCATCAGAAGCACATCTTTTGAAACTTAGGTCCAAGAGATACTTATCTATCCACTATTACCATGCTCTAGGGGCTTGTTTTAGCCCATATAATGCCTTCTTCAGCTTACATACCTTGTTCTCTGAATGGGGATCCTCAAACCCTGGTGGTTGAGACACATATACCTCCTCCTTGAGGTCTTCATTCAAGAATGCTGATTTGACATCCATGTGATAGACTGACCAACGCTTATGTGCAGCCACAGCTAGTACTACTCGGATAGTAGTCATTCTTGCAGTCGGGGCAAATGATTCACAAAAGTTAATGCCTTCAACTTGTGAGTAGCCCTGTGCAACAAGTCTTGCTTTATACTTTTCTAGAGTACCATCAGCCTTCTACTTTAGCTTCCACACCCACTTGGTGCCAATGACTTTACGCTTAGGGGGCCGATCCACTAGCTCCCAAGTTCCATTCTTCATGATATTGTTGTATTCTATTTGCATGGCAGCCCTCCAATTCGGATCATGGAGTGCCTCTTCCACATTGGTTGGTTCCTTTGCTTCTTCTTGAATGAGATCAGCCATCAAGGCTGTGTTTACAATATGGGCACTTGCCCGTCTTTGTTCCTCTATTCTCTGTGATCACCTCGGTCCATCTGCAACCTGTTCTAGTGACTGTGGGATGGGGTTTGCAGAATCATAGAGCTGCCTCACCCAACGTGGCAATGGCTTTTCCACTTGGGTGTCGGTAGGTTGGTGACTTTCAGACTCATCATCTGAAGATGATGCTTCCTTCTCTTGAGTAGAAGGGATAGCTCTTGGGCCAGGTTCATAGTGGATTGCCCCTTCGCCTGATGATAAAGTGGAAGCTCTCTTTTCCTCCTCCACTGCATGTGGCTGCTCCTCCTTAAACACCACATCATGACTTGCCATGATCTTCTTAGCCTCACAGTCATAAAGCTTATAAGCCTTCTTATCTTCGTTGTACCCTAGGAAGATACATTTGATGCTTTTTGGTTGAACCTTGTTTCTCTCCCTATCTGGAACATGTACATAACATTCACTTCCAAATACTTTGAACTGGGAAACAGAAAGCTTTTTACCAGTGTAGACTTCTTGTGGAGTCTTTCCATCAAGTGCCTTGGTGTAGCTTCGATTCAAGATGTAGAGAGCAGTGTTGACAGCCTCTGCCCAAGGTTGATTAGGCAAACCCATTCCTTTCAACATGCACCTTGCCATCTCCATGATGGTTTGATTCCGACGTTTTGCAACACTGTTCTATTGAGGACCATGTGCCATTGTGAGTTGATGCTTGATTCCCTTACTCTTGCAGAAATCTTCGAACTCTATTGATGTGAACTCACCACCACCGTCTATCCTGAATTTCTTCATCTTCTTCCTTGTTTCAGGTTCAACAAGCTCAATCCATTCTTTAAACTTACCAAAATCTTGAGCCTTATCGTGAAGGAAGTACACCCACATCTTCCTGCTATAGTCGTCGACAAGTAACATGAAGTAGGAAGATCCGCCCAAGGCATGTGTAGGCATTTTTCCGCACAAGTCAGCATGCACCAACTCTAGAGGATAGCTTGGCCTATTCTTGCTTTCTTGTGGAAACGCCTTCCTCTGTTGCTTGCCCATCATGCAAGATTCACATGGTTCCTTCATTTCTGCAATCGATGGTAGCTGTGCAACCATACCTCTACGATGCATCTCCTTTAGTACAGGGTATCCAATGTGGCCAAATCTCTCATGCCATAGCTTACTTGTGCCCATGTTTGTAGTGGTTGTAAGAGCACACAACTCATACAGGTTGTTCCTCCTTATGCCAGTCCCAACAATGTTGTTGTTACCGTCCATAATCTTAGCTCCTGTCTTATTGAAAGATACTTGATGACCTTGATCAGTTATAGAAGCTACTGAAAGTAGATTTCATTTTATTTGTGGAACATACAACACATTTGAAAGCTTCTTGATATCACCATTAGATTTAATCAAAGAAACCGTACCTTCGCCCTCTACAGAACATCTTGCATTGTTCCCTACCTTTATTGTGATGGGTTCCTTTAGAGGCTGTAAGGAACTGTAAAGGTCTTTTCTACTCGTCATGTGACGAGATGCACCACTGTCCAACACCCATGAGTCATCTTTCCCTGAATCTTCAGCCGAGGAGCACACCTCCTCTATCGTAACAAATAACTGAAGCTTTGTTTCTGCTGTGTTGGTAGACTCCTTGCCCTTGCCACCTTTTGAAGAGCCACTCTTCTCTTCTTCCTCCTTGATGCGACATTCTTGGATTCTGTGTCCTTTCTTCTTGCAGTGGAAACACTCTCCCTTGAACTTCTTTTTGTCATTCTTCTTTTTGTCTCCATCTTTTCATGAGTCTGTTTTGCCTCCTTTGGCATTTGCTGTCCTAGTATGTTGAATGAGAGTCAGAACACTATCAAAAGTACTTGTAACTAGAGCACAGAGTGCATCTTCATTTCTACATTTCCAAGCACGTAGAAGATCAACATCAGGAGGGATCATTCGACCAAGATTATTTGGATCCAATCTTTCTTGGGGCTCATGATCAGTCCCAAGAACAGTCTCCAAAAGCTCATACGAATCAAGAATAGAAGTGATTTTGAACTTCTACAGGGTGTAGTTTGTACCATCAAGTTTACCTTTTGTGAAGGCTTGTGGTCGTATCCACAACGTTGGGATGACCGGCATCATTGCTGCTCCTGCTTGTGCGGCACCTACTCCTGTTGATGAACCACCTTGACTCCCAGTCGTAGATGATGATGTGCCGCTTGACATCTTCTCTCTTTTGTTGTTCAAACCTGTGCAACCTCTACGTTTCTGCTTCTATACCACTCAGAGCCTCTTGAGCTCTGATACCATGGAAGAAAATAACAGCACAGCGGAATAGACTTGTAGACAGAGTTGAGAGAAAAACGCAGACAGAGATAGATGCAGACTGAGAGATAAAGAACTCAAATTCTCAGATTCTCAAGCATAATGCAGTTACAATGATGGTGTTGTCCACCCGTGCACTCCCAATGTGGAGCTTAGATGGCGATCTAGATAGACTCTAGATGAAGGGCTTACTAGTGCACAATTCTATGTAAAGCTCAACCTCGGTCGTGCTTATATAGCTTTTACAAGGCGGTTCAGTATAGATAAACGTAGTCGGAAGATACAAAACACTCGGTAAAATATACGATCCGACAATATCTCCATGACCAAAAGTCCTACCATCTCAGCCCAACGGGCTGGGGGATAGGCCCCTCAGACACTGTAGAAGGGGGCAAGCCCCCCTCTGCACTCCCCCCATTAAAGTTCTATGGGGAAACCGCGCGATGCCACAGGGCCTTTATTTTCACCTTAAATGGCAACCTAATGGCCTGGAAGTTTATGCCCTACCTAACCTAATGACTAAGCTCACAAAGATCATCTACAACCATCAACGGTCACACATAGACCTCATCTAACTTGGAAGTTAGGGTTCCACAAATGTACGGACTCTCATAATGGCTTCTCCTCATAATGGGGGCCTTACAACTTAGAGCACCATGGATCATTTGTGGTCTCATGAGGGTGGAGTATTGAGCATATCTAAGAAAAGAGCCCAAAAGTGCTTCCAAGCTTGTTTGAGATATATGGATAGTTAGCTAACAAATTAACAATATGAAGCTTCTTCAATGATGCTCATCTTCAGTGCTATATAGAATCCAATCAAAAGGAAGGAAATGAGAAAAAAGAACCTTTTCACAAGGTAGGTAGGAGCACCTAATTCCTCATAGGCTATCCAACAACCTCCGCCTTGTTCGAGGTTAGTGGCATACTTGTATTTTTTTAGCAAAGCTTTTTTTGTAAATATTCACACTAGTATGACTTTAGCAAAGAGTTTAGCAAAGAGGTGTGTTCTATATAGAAGCTCTACAAATCAATCAAGAAGCTTAGAAAGGGCATAGGACCACATGCTCTCATAGACCAAATGAACCCATGAAATTATTATAAATTTACTCTATTAATGAATATCTTGTTCGAGTCTAAAGTTAATATGCACAATTCATTGTGTAGAGAGAGGTTGTCTGTAAAGTTTGGTGAAGTATAAGTATGTAAATTAGTGAAGTGAATAAAAGTCTCGTGAATACTACATAATGAATGTGACAGTGATAATAGTACTAGTACACACACACACACACACACACACACACACACACACATATATATATATATATATATATATATATATATATATATATATATATATATATATATATATATATATAGAGAGAGAGAGAGAGAGAGAGAGAGAGAGGATCTAACGGGGGAAAATGAGTAATTGGTTTGGTAGTATGTTTGCAAAGCTTTAATTCATAGCCTTGAGCCCCTATTTAGTGTTTAATATGAAATGATTTGTCATAGCCTTGAGCCCTTATTTAGTGTTTACCATGACATGATTTGATAATTTATTGGAATTAACCAAATGGGGACACTAGAACAAAACACTTGCAAACACGATGGGATTGGGTTGTAATGATTAATGTGAAATGCCAAAGAGTCCTTGGGATGTGCTAAAAGTGAAAATGGAAAAACCCACTATGTTAGTTACATGTTTATATTAATTTTTTCCCACTACCTTCAAGATTTTTTTTTCCAACTAATCCTAAAAACTTCTTTTTTTAGACAAACAAGAACCAAAGTTTCTCAAAATTACTGAAATTAATGCTCGAGTTTGAAGTTTGTGGAAGCACATGAACAACACACACAAGAAGAAGAAGCTTGGAGCACAACACAATAATGAATGTGTTACCAAGTGAATGTACAAAGATAATTCACATGTTAGGATTATAGGCATATATACAAGCCAAGGGAAAAAACCTCCTACAAAGGAAAAAAATGTCTCGATGGTCCTAAGTGTGTTCGTGCACATTACTACCGAAATATATCAACTAGTCCTTGTGGGAGTTATGTGGTGAACAAGGAGCTGGCACTCATGTATAAGGAAGTGCCAAGCTATGTGGAAAGAGATCAATTCACAAAAGGAAGTGAGCCCAAAGCTTTGTGAAAAGCTTCGAAATTCTCCCTAGGCAGAGCCTTTGTGAAAAGGTCTACAATCCTCTATGGGCACATAAGCCAAATTGATCCCCCCAATAGAGAACCTCTCCCTGACATCATGATAGTGCACCTCAATTTCTTTGTGCAAGCATGGGACATAGAGTTCCTTGCAACTGCCAATGCACTCATGAATATCAGCGAAGATGGTAGTGGCAAAAGATCACCAACACCCAAATCAACCAAAAGATGCCTTAGCCACACACACTCAACAATCGCTATGAAAGCTTCCCTATACTCAGCCTCACAACTAGAAGTTCCATAGTAGGCTGCTTCTTGTTCGACCAAGATATGCATGAGCTACCAAGCATGAAGCAAAAACCACTGGTGAACACATGAGCTTCATAGTAATCAGCCTAGTCTAAGTCAGAAAAAGAATTTAAATGTGGAAGTAATGATTCCCCCTTGGGATAAAAAAATCCAAGTAACTAGGTGCCACTCAAATAGTGAAAGATGTGCTTAAGTGCCTGACAATGCTTGACACTTGGGCAATGCATAAACCTACTCATATGAGAGACAAAAAACTAAATAGTAGGCTGAGTTATGCATAAGTAAATCAAGCATCCAATAGCTTGCTAATAGAGAACAACATCAAATGCATCTCGAGCACCATGAAGACTCAACCATAAAGCTGTTTCCATAGAAGTGGCAATAGATTTGCAACCTTCAAGGCCAAAAACACTACAATAAATGTGTCAATATATTTTGTTTGACACAAAGCTATTCCCCCTCAACTTGCATAAACTGAATCTCCAAATAATGATGCACATGCCAGAAATTTGAAATCTCAAAAGAGGCATGCAAATCAGCCTGAAATTCAGCAATATGCTTCTCATTAGGACTAGTGAGCAACATGTCATCAACATATACAATGATGATTAGAAGTACATCATCTACATGCTTAACATATAAGCTACTCTTAGTTGGACTATTCTAAAAATACAAGTAGGCATGTACCTTTTCATGTCAAGCATGCAGTGCTTACTTCAACGCATATAATGCCTTTTTCACCCTATGCGCTTTGTTTTCAGGCCCTGTATGCACAAAACCATGGGGCTCAAATACATACACTTCTTCATGTAAGTTACCATTCTGAAATGTAGTTTTAATATCAAGTTGATGCACAATCTAACCATGATGAGCTATGAATAGGGATCATTCAACATGCGGGAGCAAGGGTCTCATCAGAATCAATACCTCTCTCTTGAGCATAACCTTTGGCGACAAGCCTAGCCATATACCTTTAAACTGATTCATTATGCTTGCATTTAATCTTGTATACCCATTTAGTGCCAATGGATTTTTGCCTGGAGGCAAATCACATAAAGAACAAGCACCATTCTTCATAATAGCATCATATTGTGATTGCATAACACCCATCCACTTTTCTCAATTTTGTGCTTCATTAAAAGAAATAGGATCATTCTCATCACAAAGAATAGAGGCAACCATTGTGTAGCAATCTAATACAAAGGAAGCACTATAAGAGCTTGAATGGGTACAATATGATGAAGGTGCATCTAATTTGCTATCTCTTAAAGTTTGCACCAACCATTTAGGCATAGTTTTCGCCTCTTCTCTGTTAGCCCTCATTGTCAAATGAATCATGTAAATGTGCATCACAAATGGAATGAGCTACATGAACATATATAACCTATAAAGTTTAATAAATTGACTCATTTGGAAGAGCACTTGAGTGTCCACCTGTAAAAAGAGGTAGCAAATTGTCATACACGTCTTTAGATCTAATTGAAGTTTCACGGCTACATGAAAGTAATGGTTGAACTTCATCTTCCACAAAAACAACATCATGACTAACCAAAATGTGTCTAGTTTATGGATGATACAGATGATAGTCTTTGCTTTTAGAACTATACCCAACAAAAATACATTTCATTGCTTTATCATCTAATTTTCTATGTTGTCGTGCAGGTAGTAATGCATATGCCAGACAACGAAAGTCATGCAAATGAGGAACAGATGGCTTGCAACCATGCCAAGTGTCATATGGAGTGATCGATTGTAGTGCTTTGGTGGGACATTAGTTAAGTACATATGCTGCACACATAACAGCCTCAAGCCAAAATCTATGTTGTAAAGCTTGACTTTTGACAAAACACCTCGCCATTTCCATGAGAGAACTATTTTTTCTTTCAGCAACTCCATTTTGTTGAGGAGTATACAACACTATACACTGATGTTTTATCCCACGCTCAGTTAGAAATGCATTAAAATAATAAGACATGTATTCCCCCTCCATCAGAATGGAGAGCGTCCAATGTACATGTTGACATATTTTTAGCCATAACCAAACGCTCTTTGAAGCACATAAACACTTCGGACTTTTCTTTTAGTGGATACACCCATGCATGCCTAGAGAAATCATGATTAAAAGTCATGAAGTAAAGATAGTTCCCAAAAGGAGGTTTCTACATAGGACCACAAACATTACTATGAAGAAGCTGCAATTTATGAGAAGCGTGAACTGAACCATCTTTTGGGAAGGAGGAACATTGCATTTTGCCCAAAATATCACCATTTACAAGGTGCCTCAAGTTTGGGCACAAAGGACACTGTTTTAGATTTCTATAAGCATAGCAAACTAGGAAAATTCAGATGAACAAAGCGTGCATCATTAGGGAAAAAAAATGAACCCTGCATGGGCCTTGTAAGGATCCCTAATTTTTAGGGATTAAGCTTAATTCTATTCTTGTTTAAGGGGACAAAGTACATTTAATAGGGCACTTTTTAGTAGGCTGGAGTAGGCTTTTTTTTAGGCTTCAGTAGGCCTCTCTCTTTCTTCTTCTAGAGAGAGAGAAAGAGAATCTACTTTCCACATCATCAAACTCGTACATGTATTTGAATAAAAAAATGATTTTTTTTAAAAAGTTTCATTTTTAGTGTATATTAACTCAAAAGGGCCTATTTTTTAATATATATGTCAGAAGTCACTTTTTTGGGTCCATTTTTTGAATTTTCTTTTAGAAAAAGTATAATTTTCAAACTCCCTCCAAAAGTAAGTGCCACATCATCAAATCCGTGACTATGCTTCCCCCAAAAAATGACTTTTTTCAAATTTCATCATTTTCAGCCATACACAGTGGAAAAACACATTTTAACCCATACACATACAAGAAAACACATTTTTTGAGCAAAATATATGCTTTAGAGTCCCTTCCAACTTTCATCTTTGTTTTTGATATTGCTGGTCATTAGCAAAGATGGTGTTGACATGTATCACAAACTTCACAGTAGAACGTCCGCATGCTCCTGCATCAACAAGTATCCATGTTCGTGTGCCTAGAGAGTTTGCTCCAAATACATGATGCAACAATGATGCCAATTCTCAAAATGAACGTCGTGCAACTGGAGAAAAAAGTATTGATCTTTGGGCTCATGGTTCACTATATCCTCTTGATCCAATATCTTCTTACCATCCAACATTCCATAACCTCTCAACTTTACTTCAGTTCATTGGTGCGATGAAGCTGGACTATTAGGTTACTGTAAGCGATTATCTACACATTCACTTGCTACTGCTAAGTATTGGTTCCAAAAATATCACATCCATCATATGAGGGTGGTCACTTTAGAAAGCACATTCATATCTTTACAAAAACAACTTGCAGATTTGGAACAGGATATTGAAGCAAAACAAAGCACAATTTCAAAGTTAACTGCCAATCTCCAGCAGCTGAAAGAGACTCCACTTGGTATGAGACATAGGAAAGGAGCATTGTCATCCTTTGATGCTCTTTCAAAAGGTGGTGGAGCACGCAAACGACATATATATGCAACAAGGTGAGTGTTTGTTTTACTTTTATATGTTTTAATGAAGATTTGTAATGGAATCTTTCATTGTGTAGGTCGTTTATTCAAGACATAACTGCTTCATCAACAACACAAGACCAATTCAAGCTAATGAATAGCTGTATAAACACCAAAGAAATCACTTCTGCTTTAGACTCACGCATAGGAAAGTGTATTAGAGTTGTTGTTGAAGCTGAGTTTTCAAAGAAGTTAAAAAACCTTATCACAGCGCAAGATGTGCAGGCAATATGTGACGATGCGGGCATCAATAGAAATGGGTATACTGCAATGTACACCCTTCTCAGGCAAGCCTTACAATCACAAGGTATTTCTCAAAGTATATTTCCATGCCCATATAAAGTGTCTATCAAAAAAAAACTTCAAATGAGGATGTGAGTCGTACTATTGAACAATATTTATTCATAGAAGAAACTATGCCTGCCTCTGTTTATCATCCAAATATTCCCAAGAAGCAATCAAAAATCCTATCTACACAAGGATTTACTTACACTAAATTCAACAATATATTTATGGATCTTCAGAAGCTTCAACAAGCAATGGTTCACTTTTATAGTTCAACAATCAAAGGTACCCTACTACATTTTATTTGGTGTTGAAGTTTTATTGCATTCAAGTGTCATATTAAGATAATGTTTTCTCTTTTGTGCAGACTGTAATGTTAAGTTCAAGTCCATACTGAATCTTGATGAGTGTCAAATCATAAAGGGTCGGCAACTAGAAAGGTTGAGTATGACGCTAATGAATGAAATTATGGACCATGCAATGAGTGATGAAACTTTAGGAGGGAGGGACCATTTGATTTACAGTGTGCAATCAGAGAGAGATATCTGGTGGTTAGGTGCTATAGAAGTTCCCAAAGAAACAAACAATGTTATTTCGTGGATTTTTAGTAGGATTCCATGGATTACAGAAGTAATCTCTTCTCAAATACATGGGGCAAAAGCTTTCTGTAGATGATATAGGTGATTTTGAGGTAGAATGGCATTTGGGTGGAGACCTTAAGAGTATAAAATGCATGTTAGGTTGTAAACAAGGAACATCTTCTCTCTATCCTTGCCCATATTGTACACAAGGTTACAAAGGATCTAAGAGACAGTCTAAACCTGCAAGGGCATTGATGAGAGTTGATGACTCTGAAGAAATTGATGAAACAGACTCATCGAATCACAGGGAATGGGAGATATCACTTTTGAGGTGTCCAATGTTACAGGAACCGACTCGTGATAAAATAAGCAATGATTGGAACCCCATTATCCCATTTCCATTAGCCAATGTTCACTTTTGTACTTTGCATGCATTCATGAGGATCTTTGATAGGCTTTTGAAGCTCCATGTTGAATATGCATTTGCAATGAAACCATTAGAGAGGTCTACAATAGCAATCCAAAAAATAGAAGATCTTTTGAATTCTATAGGTTGTCATGCTGGCCACGTATCTTTAGTTGTTAAGAAGTATGGTGAGTCTCAAGAGATTTTACAACAAGTTTCAATGACTGGGAAGAAGGCAAGATGTTTCTTTAAAAGAGATGTGAATAGTCAAGATGATGGGAAATGGGAGCTTTGGAAGGACCTCTGTTCAATTACAATAGACAATGATAGTCAGGTTGATCTCATTAACAACCGAAAGAAGGTTTGGTCATCGTTCGATCAATTGTTACATTTGATGTGTTTGGTTTCCACTAATGCTTCACAACGAGAATTATTCCAAATGACTTTGAAGGAGTTTGCACAGTCATTCATCTTATCTTGGGGAGAAAGCAACATTACACATTACATAGTAAGTTTTGCTTACATTTTTTTATTTGGTCTTAAACACTATGTGTATATCTTATTGACCAGATCATAGCATATTCTTTTTGCACATGGAGCATATTTTATGAATCGATATGGGTCACTAGACATTTTTAGTACACAAGGAATGGAGAAGTCACATTACAGGGCTAGAGGTGTTTACTTTAAAAACACTCATCATGGGGGTGGTCTACTCCAATCAAACTATTTAGAAGAAATGTTCAATTGGTTTTTTTGTGCGACATTCGCTAGAAAATATGCAATGGAACGAGTATGTGAGTCACGAATAACAAAGATTACACAAAAGCTACAACATGATATTGCAAGAGAGAAGTGGATGTCATCGTCAGGACCCGTACATCATGCCCAATGGCGTGCACAAAGAATCCGCGAGGGTTCTGCTTGGAAATAGTTTCCAAACTCTTAAAATGCATTATTCTTTTCAAGGTTTTTATAACCCCTTTCACTTCAAATAAAATTTTACTGTTTTTGTGAATATACTTTTAATGTCTTAAAACTAATTTTTATCCATTTAAATGTGAACAGGACAATTCTTAAGTGAAAGCCTATAAATAGAGGTGTCCTTCCTCATTTTACCACTTTACAACCTAAGAGAATGGCACACACAAAGCAGACTGCTAGGAAGGATCATGTCGTCTACCCTAGCCATGTGCAAGGTACTCAGTGCCCAACATGGATGACACCCCACAAGAAGCATCAAACCACAAGCAACTCTTCCAGACGAAACTCGGGTGCAGGGACACAGTCCGGTAGCATTCCATCGCGGGGGGATGAAGCTTCACCAGAGAGAGATTTATCCCAAGAAATAAATTATTCCCCTCCCGCATCTGATGATGAGCCCCCAGTCAGGACACCAATCAAGGCAAGGCCCAAACAATGAGGACATAGGAAAGTTGTGATTGAGACATCAAATTTATCGAGTTCCTCAGATGAAGAAAGTATAAATGAGCCACCATGGAACAATGATGATATCCCCATGAACCATTGAGTAACACAAGGAGGCAAGACACTCCCCCCAGGACAAGGACAAAGACCAATCGATGAAGAAAGAGAGCAAGGTCGGGCAGAGGAAGTAAATGATGAGGCAAGACCATCTAGGCATCCTCCAAGAAGAAAGAAGAACTATCAACCACATCGTAGACCACAACGACCACAACCCAACATCCCCCCAAATGCAAGAGCACCACAAAGGCACAAAAAGCAAACCAGAGCTTTTGGAGAGATTCGACACTATCAAAAGTCTATGGAGCTTCTTATTCCACGAAGGTTATTTGCAAGAGTTGTGAAGGAAGAGATCCAACGCTATTGCGCTGGACTTCGTATCCAAGGGATAGCCATTGAAGCTCTCCAAGAAGCTGCAAAGGCGTATCTTATATCAATGTTGGAGGACTCTAACCTATGTGCCATCCATGCAAAGAGAGTGACAATACACCTAAAGATTTGCAGCTAGCTAGGAGAATTAGAGGGAATAACCCTTAAAAAAAATTTGTACTCTCCCTTGTTTGGAGAATCTTTTGTATATCCCATATGATGAATATTTTGTAAATCCCAAATGATGAATATAATCTTTGTCTTCTCATATTTGCTCTCCCAAGTGTTTATCTCTTAGTGTACATGTTTTGAAGTTTATTTCTCCTATGTTTCTAGGTGTCTTTTTCCAGTACCTCTTTGAAGTGTTTTTCATGGTTGTATCATTCATTTTTCTATACTTGTTGTAAGTGGTAAAGCTATTAATGCATTTCATGGCTTAAAAATGCCAAAAAAAGGCCTGCCACAAAAACGCGGGGATGGGCCCTGCAAAAGTTTTGCAGGGCCTATCCCCGCGTTTCTGTGGCAGGCCTTTTTTTGGCATTTCCAAGCCATGAAAACACATGCCATGCACATTGGGGCATATGATTGGTGTAGCTCAGTGATGAGTAGCACCTCCTTTAATGTCAATCCGGGAAGACAAGAGGATGGTATGAAGACCTCGAGCAAGTGAAGGCACAAGTGCGTGAGTGAGAAGCATACGAACATGCACACACATACACACACGCGCACACACGTCAAGACAAAGGGTGGGAAGCAATGGAGTTCTTAGATTACTTTCAAAAAGCTCTTACAAGTTCAATTCAATTACAAGCTAACCTTAAAAATGAGCTCTCTAGCTCTATTTATAGTTTTTGACTAGGTTTTGGCCGTGTCCAGACCTAGTGTCCGACCTAGTTAAAAATTAGGTTCTCTACCCTATTTGGAGGTTCAAATGAAGTCTAAAAAATGTGAAAACTGACAGGTAGGTACTTCTAAAGCTCCTCAAGCTCAAGGACTCCTTGGCTTGCACAAAATGGAGCTACAAAATTATGAAATGATATTTACAATGATTGTTAGTGATGAGAATCACTGTTGTAAAGATGTTGATTTGGAAAAATTTGAAGGGCCTATCTGCCAGATTTGCGTCGACTGCTCTGTCTACTTAATCCTTCACCTCGCTCTGACTCTCTCCGCTGGCTTCCTTGTCTAGTCAGTCCTTGGGTGCCCATACTGCTCTCAACACCCCCCCCCCTCTCTCGCGCCTGTCGTCTCTGACAGACTCTTGTTGCTGGGAGTGCTGGATGTAATAGTCCACCACATGAGTGGCAAGTTGATGTTCTTGTATGCGTAGTCCTCTGGCCAAATCTGTCATCATGCGATCCCAATCAATTGGTCCTGGAATGTCCGGATGTGGTAGACGTAACTGATCAGCATGGATGGCTTGTTCTACTGCGAATAGATGTAGCAAATGTGTTAGTCTGGGAATGAAAATTTCCGAATGATATTCCCAAAATCCCGTAGAGAACATTTCCTCAAATGTCTGCTTGAAGCATGCGGGTAAGTACTTTATTCGTGCATGCCAGGCAAAGATTATATTGACCGAGGGAGTTTGGCTCATGTCGTAGACTAAATCCTTGTTACCTTGAGAGAATCCAGGGGCAGAGATGTATGGAGCTTGTACCTTCCGAAAGGTTTTGAAGACAATGGTCATGAGCTCAAATATTTTCATACACATTTTCGCTGCTATGTCGGGTACATTATTTAGACGTGTAGACCAGTGTCGAATTGTTGATATCATGTAGGCTACGGTTGGGGTCCCTCGAGGTGGAGCAAAATATGGATAGTTAACCCAAGCCGAGCATTCTTTATTGTTGCGTACCTTGATTGCAAATGCTTGCCAGGATCTGTGACGTACCATTGGGCAATAACATGGATTGTACTTGATATACAGTGGCATGGTTGCCCATGTGCTCATCATCTCAGGGTAATCGGTTAGTAGACGTGCACGCCAATTAGGTTGGAAGATCGAGCCAACACGGGCATCTGTCGGTAAGTCCTCTGGCTCAAATTGAGTGGCGAATGTGGGCTCCTTCCCTGTATGCCTTTTAACTTCTGCATTATAATCATGTAGCAAGACAAAGTAAGGCATGTATTGCGTCTCTGATGTTGTGATTAAACGTTGGCGGGATAGGTTCTGAAAGTAAGAAGATCGAAGGAGAATTTCTTCCAGATTTGTGAGAGATTGAATTTGCACGGCAACACGATCATCATGTGTCTTTCCTACTTTCTCGATCCTTTTAACCCAATCTGGAGCTCCTATTTCTAAAGTGTCCTGTCCTTCCTCTGTTACCCGACCACCGGGTGTGGGCATCGGCTCGTACGGCTCTTCATAGCTGTCATCGACGGGGATTTCCACCACTGTTTCAGGTTCTGGTTCTTCAATGGGCGAGGGTGGCCTTTCATATGGTAAGAGGCGTGCTTGGAGTTCTGCCACCTATTTCCGGAGGGTCTCTACTTCTTCTGTAGAGTGTTGCAAGATTATCGGCTCCTGTTGAGCTGTGGGGGCACTGGCTATCTGCTTCTTAAGGTCCACACATTCAGCCTCTAGCTTTTCATATGACTC
The DNA here is from genome assembly GCA_020310875.1 of Ceratopteris richardii. NCBI lineage: Eukaryota > Viridiplantae > Streptophyta > Polypodiopsida > Polypodiales > Pteridaceae > Ceratopteris > Ceratopteris richardii. Next base: position 124,578,450 of record CM035419.1, read on the forward strand.
CAAGAAATTTGCATGTTCCTTGAGTAAGCTGTGAATGTCTTCTGAGGGGACTGCTCGATACTTGGTAGGGCTAATGGTTGCTCCTGCAGTTCCTTCCATAGCTGCTTCAAAATTATCTTGGTTTTGTTGTTGAAGCCGCTTGTTTTCTTCCAATGCTACTGCCATATGCTTCCTTAATAGCCTCAGGTTGCGTCTGAGTGTAGCATTAGATATCATTTGCGCCTGGAGCACAGTTTCTAGTTCCTTGGCTGCTGTATCATCCACCATCGATATTTTTGAATCCAATTGTGAGTGAGCTTGCTGCAAAGTGGTATGTTCGGTTAGAAGCGTTTGGTAATCAGCTTCTAAAGTGTGAACTCTAGCCTGTAGGCGCCGAGATTCTGCTTGGAGGGCAACAGTGCGTTCTTCCAATTGATGGTATTCTTGTTGTAGTTGATGTGCACACTGAAGTAATGTAGTGAACGTGCTATTTACATTATGAGATGCAAGGGGAAAAGTTTGGAATGCAAGGGAGGTGGGAATGGGAAGGGAGGTAGTGAATGTTGTGTCTGCTAATGATGTGTTGAGTGGTGAGATGGGGAGTAGTGGAGGGGGAGAGGGTGGAATTGTGGGGAGAGGTGCTGTGGTGGGTGAAATGTCCATTGGGTCAGACAGAGTGGTGTGTACAGGGGCTACCATGTAGGTGGGTATGGTAGGTGAAGTGAGTGTAGTGTTCGTGTAGATTGATGTCGTTGCGAACATCGGGGAAATGTGCCTCTGAAACATTGGAGTGCTGATGGACTGCAGTTGAAGTGTACAAGGGATTGGTGACGAAAGAGAAGAGGGTGTCTTGTGAGGTGGGTTCTCGAAATGAGAATGATGTGAATGAGGATGGGTTATAAGTGAAGGTAGAGGTGATGACTGTCGTTTCTTCCATGGTGGGAGGTGGTGGTGGGGGTGGAGGAGGTGGTGATGGGGGATGCTGGGGTGAGATGGGTGATGTCTGAACGAAGGTTTCAGCAGAGAGGTCAATGGTGGTGGTGGGGGTAGCTGTGGTTTCAATGGGTACTTCTTGTTCTGTGACGGGTATCCTGATAGTCTTACCTGCTCGTGGTAATGTGTCAACTCTGCGTTTGTCATACCTCACGGACTGGCGGACTGCTGTGTGGACAGCCTCCGGAACTCCTAAAGATTCTGACACTAATTTGAGGGTGTCAATAAAATGTTGATCCACTCCATCATCTGATAGCATTTCTTGCATCAAAGCTTGGCCGGACACCAGAGAGAGTTGATGCCTTTCTTGTACTGCCTTGATTGTATCGTATAACCTTTGTAGTTGAGCTGTATATGCAGGTGCACCTACAAGTTCTGGCACTTCTTGTTGCTCATCTTGATGCTCTTGATCGTAATCCTCCTCATCTTCCTCCTGTTCTTCATCTTCATCATCCTCTTCATCCACTTCAACTGTGGTGACAGGTACTTGGGAGGTTGTTGCCTGCGTTTGCACATTCTCCACTTGTTGTGCCTCTTCTGCCTCCAACTCTACATCTTGTAATAATTGTTCGAAGTCTTCATTCGTGAGTTCTTCCAAAGGTGCACCACCGGGAAATTCAAGATCGGTTGGGATGGGAGGGAATATCAAGTTAGGACCATCGGTGCTGCGTCTTGGAAGTCGGAGTGTGAATGGTCGGACTCTTCGGGGTGGAGGGGTAACATCCGGTGTTAGGGTGGCTCCACGTGGTTGAGCACAAGGGACTTGGACAGTTCCTCTCATCTTCTTAGAAGGGGGTCCAGTGGACGTCCTGCCTCTGAACTGCTCCACTCGATTCCACATCAGAGCTCGTTGAATAGGGATGTCGTAAGCCAAACATCTATAAATGATTCGAGTCAGAGCACAACATCCATATAAAACATGCTTTCACGGCCATCGTTTGTGGGCTAGGTGTATTTGGTCAATTATCCAGTGGGGTAAGTTGATGGTAAGGCTCTGTGTCTCTGCCAGATACAAACTAAACCATATCTTTTTGGGTGGCATGGTGAATCTATCTTGGGCAGGAAAAGCAAAGTGTTGCATGCACATGCGAAGGTGGATTGCAATATTAGGCATCATGGCCACCATGTCCTTGAGCTTGGTGAGGCTTCGATTCTTCATGTAATCAGGCACTAGGGTCTCCTTCTCTGTTGGAATATGCATTCTGCGCATATCTAGGGCCTCTCTCACCAAGTTGTTTGATAGCCTAAACCTCTTGAGCTCATTTCCCTTTGTCAAAGATGGAAGCACAAATGAGCTTGCACCTTTTGGGTTCTTGTTTGGAGTCAAGGTGTTGATGAGATAGTAGCATCGCATGAAGTCAGGCTTTGGGAGCCGAGCACTGAAGTATGCACCCAATCCTGCCTTCTCCCATACCGGACATAGGCCTTCTGCATTTTGTAACTTCTCGAATTCCCTTGTAAGGAAATGGTATTTACCGTGCTTCCCATTGAATTCCAACTCTGATTCCCATAGGTATGATCCCTCTCCTAAGGGTCCTGCAACTTCGCTAAACCAGTGGGAAGTTTTTCCTACGGGCATGGTATGGCCACTGGGAGGGTCCGCTATAGGTATGATTTTGATGGCCTGCAATTCTTCTGGTCTTTCATTTGTCTCAGGCAAAACGGGTAAACTGTCTAAGTCCACCACTTGCTAGCTCGTTTCTGTTTGAGAGCTAGTTCCTGCCGCCTCAGCCATGTTGAAAAATTCGCAACCGGTTCTGTGAGAATATATGAATAAATGTTAACATTGCAATGGACACAAAAATGACACTGTGTCCTCGTCACAACATTAACGTGAGCTTTTAGTGATAAGTCAGTCAGTCAGTGAGTGCGCGGTGCTTGTGTGTGTAGTTAGGAATTGGGTAGACCTAGGAGCTAAGTGGAATGATGTAGTGTGAGAGTGATGTAGTTAGTAGGTGGGCATGGATGTACACCTGGGGTCCGGGGTTTATTACAAGTTTTAGGCTGCCAAATGCAGTGGATGGGTTTTGATCTTGATTTTGTGGATCTGGAGAGTTTGATAGGAGTATCTGCTTGAAAATGAGGCTTTTTAGGGACCCATTTACAAGTGATTCTACTTGTGCTCATGGAAGAACATGTGTCCGTGCGTGATGTATAAGAATGGGCATCGGATGTTCGAGTGAGTGAAACATGTTGTACCGGATGTGGCCTCGATGTAGCTATTTGAGCCCGCAAGCAAGCCTTAGGCACCCAGATTTGTCGTGATGGTGGGCTGGCCTTCATCGACTTCTTGGGTACCCAAATGAACTTTACTTTCACAGAAGAATTGATGAGAGACTTCTTATTAGTGTTGTGTTGTTGATTACTAATAAGAGGCTTGGGCCGTGGGGTTGGCGTGGTTACAACAGGGTGTTCGCCTTTTCGCACCCACACTTTTTTCAACGATCGAGACATTCTGCTTTGCACATGTTTTTGGCCTCCAGTAGAGGTAGTACTCTGCTTGTTCTGTATTTGATCTGCCTTTGGTTGCTGCATCCCTCTGGCCTTTGGAAAAGAAGGGAGTGCCGTCTTATCCTTGATTCCGTTGTTGAGACAATCCTCTTTCTGCATCATACAATTTTGGACAAGAATAGCATTGTCAACTTCATGTGCGCCCCTGGAAGGACCAGAAGTTCGTGCCTTACTTAGTTCCTTGAGTGCCTCATTTTCCAATTCAATTGTAATTCGACTATGATTTACCCATACCTGAAGATGTCCACTTCTTAGGTTTAAGTTGACTGCATGATCATAGATCCAGTCCTGACCCAAGACAAGAGGCTCAGTGAAGTCCTCATCTTGACACATTAGTACTTTGACTGTCATTGCTTCGTCTTGAATATAGAGGGGAAGTTCCACCTCGCCCATGCAAGGGGTTTCCACGCCTCCCAATCCTATGAGATATGCTTCTATAGGATTGATGGTTACTTTCAACTTTTGACAGTACGAAAATTTAACAGCACTAGTGGCTGCACCTGAGTCAATCAAGGCTCTTACAGTCCTTGCACCCTTTCCTTGTCCTATATCTAAGGTTATAAAAGGACGTCGATCAATTATCCTATGAGAGCTGATACCTGAAACTTCACACATAGCCACGTGATATCCTTGATCTGCATATGCACCTAGCCTAGGTTGCTCTCTGCCTTGTCTTCTTAATTTCATTCTCCGTATGTGCTCTAAAGCTTCTGCTTGAGCTTCTTCTTGAATTCGCTTTTCTTCTTCTTTGCGTTTCTTAGCAATATTGAGTCGACTTAGCATTTCCTCTGTGAGAGGTTCCTGATATAACTTGACCCTGCATCCGCTTATGTAGCTTGGGAGAACATCGCCTTCTAATGTGGCTAGTTACACTGCTCCACTTGTTGAGATTCTATTAATGATCATGGGTCCTCTCTTCTCCAGTTTCCTTGCATGTTGTTTCAACATGTATACTAGTACTAGGTCGCCTGCCTTCAAACCTTTATCCTTAACGTGGGCATCAAAGTATGCCTTCTGTCGTTTCTTAGCAGCATATATCCCTGCAGTCGCTCTCAGTCTTGTTTCTCCTAATCGTTCAAGGTCAAAAAGTCTAGAGGAGAGTTCATGACCCGTCCATTCATGCTCTTGTGCTACTTTCAGTGTGGGAATCAAGAAATCCAAAGGTAGCACCGCATTTTGGCCAAATACCATCTGAAAGGGGGTGGCTTGGAGTACCGTTTTGTAGGCGACTCAGTATGCCCAAACAGCGTGGTGTAGCTGTTTGTCCCAATCAGAGCGTTTATTGTTCACTAATTTGGTCAACACATTGCACAGAATCTTGTTTGTGCTTTCGGCTTGCCCATTAGCTTGTGGGTGGTAGGGGGCAGACTTCTTATGAACTACCAAGAATTCTTGGAGTAGATTTTCAATCACTTCATTCAAGAAGTGAGTGCCCCTATCACTTACTAGCTCTATAGGTAGCCCGTATCTTGTGAATACATTCTCAAACAAGAATTTAGCAGTTGTCTGAGCATCGTTCTTTGTCGTAGCTTTTACCTCTACCCATTTGGTTAGATAGTCCGTGGCAACAATGATATACTCAACATGGGAACCCTTAGCTGGGGGATTAATAGGACCAACAAAGTCTATTCCCCACTTAGAGAATGCTCGTCCACCCATCATAGGTTTCAGTGGCATCTCATCTTTGCGTATAGGATACTGAGTTCGCTGATAGACATCACATCGTTTCACATAGGTATGTGCATCCATGTGAAGGGTCGGCCACCAGAAGCCCGCAAATAGTATTGCCTTGATCACCCGATCTGGTCCAAAGTGTCCTCCTGCTACACCTTGGTGAGCAGTTTCCAAGATCTTGAGATATTCACTTTCATGGACACATAGTCTCAGGTAACCATCTTTACCACGCTTGTATAGGTTATCACCAATGAGTGAGTAATCCTGGGCTTCTTGTTCTAAACTCCTTTTCCTAGCCAGAGTCATGTCTGGAGGGAATGTTTTCGTCCTCAGGAAGGATACTAGTGGTTCACTCCAATCTGGCACTATGGACACTTGATAAAGAGTGGCATGTTCCACAGGTGGTTTAGTGCAGCAGATTGGGCATTCCTTGCACAACTTTTGGACATCAGCTTCCATAGTTGGCCAATGCACTCCGAGTCTCCTTAGTGTTTGTAGGGTTCGTTGCTTTGAGTAGTGTTGCTCTAATGCACCTACATGTGCTAATTGCAACCATTTAGCGTACTCATCCTCTTCCACACAACAAGCCAAGATTCCTTGATCTGTGTGCTTGTACATACTTCCTGCCATGATGTGATACTTTTGGGCTTTCACTACCTCTCTATCCTGTGTGTTTATTACTGGGTGGTTAGGCTCGTATGTCAATACTGGCACTAATGGCTTAGCCCACTGTGGCACCACTTCCAAATTAAACAGGTAAGCATCAGGAAGGTCATCTGACACTCCTTGTGGGGCTTCTCCAGATGTGAGCCTAGAAAGATGGTCAGCTCTCAAATGAGTCCTACCTTTTCTCACCACAACCTCGAAGTCATATTCCATTAGTAAGAGAAACCATCTTACTAATCTACCTGTATTGCATGGCTTGTTTACCAAGTACAACAGTGCTTGATGATCAGTAAAAAATTTAAACTTATTTGCAAGCAAGTAATGTCTAAATTTGTTAACCGCATAGACCATGCCTAGTCCTTCTCTCTCAGTAGTGGTATAATTTCGTTCAGCTGCATTCAATTTTCTACTAGCATAGGCAATTGGAAGATCCATATTACCTTCACTGGTAGGTTGTGCGAGTACACATCCAATAGCATAATTGGATGCATCCACATGAACATGAAAGGGTTTATTCCAATCTGGTGTGGTCAAGATCGGTGCTGAACATAGTCGCCGTTTAAGCTCATTGAAGGAATTCTCACATTCGTCAGTCCACTCAAAGTTAGTCAAAAGTCCATACAGAGGCTTTGCTATGATGGCATACATGTGTATAAACCATCGGTAATAACCGCAATGCCCCATGAAAGCTTGTACTTCCTTGACATTCTTTGCCCTAGGTAACTCGACTATGGCTCTCACTTTCTCTTCATCAGTGGATATGCCATTCTTTGACACTGTGTCCTAGAATCTTGCCTTGCCTGACCATAAAACGCACTTTTCTGGGTTTAGGCAGACTTGATATTCTCTACATTTGTCAAAGATTTGTCTGAGTTCAGGAATATGGGTTTGTCTAATGTTGGAATGAGCACAAAGATCATCAACATAGACTTCTAGATTCTTCCTCAAGAACTCTTTAAATACATGACACATCAGCCTTTGGAGGTTACAGGAGCATTGGTAAGTCCAAATGGCATTACTCTAAAGGCAAAAATGCCCCATTTAGTGGCAAAAGCCGTCTTATGCTGATCTTCTGGAGCTATGGCTACTTGATTGTACCCCGAAAATCCATCAAGGAAGCTGTACACTTCCTTGCCTGCTACTCTTTCTAAGAGATGTTCTGTGATAGGAAGCGGATAGTTATCTCGAATTGTGGCTGCATTAACCTTCTTCAAGTTAATGCATACACACAACTTTCCATTTTTCTTGGGCACCACTACGATGGGGGATACCCACTCAGTGTGCTCAATTTCATAGATAAATCCAGCTTCAACCAGTCTATCTATCTCCTCTTTGATCTTAGCAGCATAATTGTCATTGTATGTGTATGGATTTTGCTTAAGAGGGCCTAGCATCTGAGGTCATGGGGATGGTGTGTGAGCATATGTCAGGGTCTACACCTTTCAGGTCCTTATAACTCCAAGCGAATACATCTCTGTATTCTCTTAGCAAGGCTATTAGCTCTTGTTCTTCCTCTTCTGTCAGGTCATGGCCTATGTACGTGCATCTTTATTCTCCTTCCTCGATGGCTACAACTACTTTCTTCGTGGTTTCTTTGTTATCATAGGCCTCCCCCGATTGCGCCTCTCGTTTAGGCATTCTAATCATGACTCTCCTGTCATCTATCTCATACTTCTTAAAATTTTTTGGGACCTCAAACAAAGATTCTTCCTCTTCTGGTGTGACTTCTTTCTTCTTCCTTTTCTTTCCTTCTTCTTTAGGGGTTACATGTGTAGCTAGCCTTATATCATTTGTAAGCTCTCTGTGCCTCTGGGGTTGAAATTCTACTTCATAGAAGTATTCTTCATCTGATGCAAAAGGTGGGTCCATAATGATTGACTCTAGATCGGAGTCACTCGCATCCTCAATCGCATCAGGGCTAGGTTCGCATTCTTCTAACACTGCCTCTCCCATGATTGGCTCTATGGAGAAAACTGAAATGTCATAGCCATCCTCATCACAATGGGGTGTCCATTGTTCCTCATTGATGGCTACATCCATTGTTGCTAAGATTTCTGCCCAGCCGTGGGGTTCAAATTCTTCGTCAGGAAAGACTACAGGCGCATAAGCTGGGTCTTGAATTGATCTATGTGTTTCTTTTGCACCTATCTCTCTGGCTTCTTCTCTCTTCTCTTCTTCTACTGCTACTTTGCACATCCATAAGTGGGTGTCTTCATGCATCCATGAGGATCCTGACCCTATGGAATGCACAGATTCCGTATCATCTTTGGCTCTATGGAGGGGATTCCATTGGATAGGAGGGACATCTCTATGAGAGTAATCTTTGAGATTAACTTTGGTTGTAACACCTAAGTGTTGCAGGTACAATGAGTTGGTTCCCCAGTCTTGTACCACTTGCAATTGTCGCATAAAGGGTCGTCCCAAGATCATTTCATAGGCATGATTTTTGCTAAAATCACATATAGCAAATGTATGCTCGAACTCAACACCACAGGTGGTGAGAGTTATTCCTTCTAACAACCCTAGGGGTCTCTCTATGTGACCATCGGCCATTTGCAATTTCATCCTTGTGGGCCTGAGTGCTGGCTTGCCCCAACGCTTCCATAGGGAAGTGGTAGCAATTGCAACTCCTGTGCCTGAGTCTAGAATGGCCTTGGTGGTGTATCCCTGGTGGGTGATAGGAAGATATGTGTTTCCTTCTTCGCCCTCACTCATGTCTCCTATCTTGTCCAATGGTATTTCTGGCACTGTTCTCTGGGATCCTACCTGGGAACGAGGTTTTGCTATTTCTGGTATTTGTTTGGCGACATGCTTCCATAGCTCTGGCCTTACTTTGAGTAGTTCTTCTAAGGTGAGGTTGCACTGCACTTTAGTATTCTTTACTACCTCCGTGTTCCTAGGTATGACCGAGTCTTCATTTCGTACCATGACTGTGGGTGCTCTCATGCACGTGGACTTAGCTTCCCATGGGCCTGTGAAGTGGGGTAATTCTTGCAGAGAGTTAGACTCAAAGTCTAATCTTTCCTGAGATTGGGTGCTCCCCTGCTCCTCATAAATGGATGGGATGTCTTATGGGAATTGGTCGTGTGCATCATCCACAAGTTCAATGGGAGGAGGGACTTCACTCTCTTTAGCCCATTTATCTTCTTGAATCTCGCGTAGGAATTCTGGTGTGAACCGATTCATAGAAGATGATGTGTCTGGCTCCGTAGAGTCAGGCACATAGGCTTCCTGGGCAGGAAGACCTGCACTTTCACTTGCCTTGTCCTTGTGTTGAGAGGCGGGTTCCTTTTCTGATTGTGCAATTAGCCTCTCTATTCTTTCTAACAGTCCTTCAAAGTGCAACTACGTCTTCGCTGAACTAGAGATGTTAAATAGGCGGCTGGCTTCAAACATGGTCTGAGCCAATTCCACCATCTTAGCACAAATTTTGGTTCTTTCTAGCTCTAGTTCTGCTCTAGGGTAACACTTTTCATGATCAGTTACGTTTGGCCCTTCTTGGATTCTGGCCTGATATGCTTTAAGCATCATATTAAGGTCCTCGGGATAGGGATCTGCTAGGACTGATCCTACTCTTGGGGGTGGTGGGCTTAGGTGAGGTGGGTTGGATGGAGATGGGAATGGTGGAGGTGATGGAGGTGAGGCAGTATGAGAGGGAGTTTGAGCTGTGAGTTCGGTTATCCTGGCTTTGGTTTCTCTTAGGCTTTCCTCAAGTTCACTCATTTTCTTTGCCCATTGTCTTTTCATTCTTTCACGACTATCTCTCCAAGCTCTAGTCCTCTTCTTTGTCATGCTCTCAGTTTCACTAGCCTCTGAGCTCTTTTCCTAACCTACACTTTGGTTCTGCAGCAAGGCTTGGGCTCTAGTGATCACTTGTAGGGGTACAGTGGAAGTGACACTTCCTGTGGAATCTACCACTAACCCAATCACGTTGATAGGAGTGATTTTTGGCATATTATTGGGGTTCTTTGGGCAATCTTGTAAGAGATGCTCTTTTCCACACTCTTGGCAAAAGCCTTGGATTGTCACTGACTGGGGATGTGTAGGTGTAGGCATGGGACAATCACGAATGAGGTGATCTCCCTGACATCTGTAGCATGGTCCTCTAGGAAATGGGGGTCTTACTTGCCTTGGTTGAGGTCTAGGGTTGGGGTTTGCATACATGACGTTTGTGTAATCTGACTCCCAACTAGGTTCATTTGGCTCTTCACTATAGTAGGACTCACCATGCTCAGGAGACTGCATGTAGTAGGCCTGGGGGCTATCAACATGTGTAGAATCGAAACTATGGTCACTGGGGTCACTTTCTGATAGTAATGGGGTTACTGGCACTATGGCCCTATTCAGGTTTTCTTTTGCAGCTGCATACTTTACAGGGATCACGTTGGATGGAGCTGTAGGTTGTTGGGCTAACACAGGCTGAGGCCTTTGCTGGGCTTGATATTGTGGTTGGTAGGTTTGTTGGGGCCTAGCATACTGTTGTGGTGGATATTGGTTCTGATATCTTCCCTGTTGATATGGCTGAGGGTAGGTTTGCCTAACTGCTTGCTTATTGTATGGACAGTCTTGTGCTGTGTGATTTGTGTATCTCCGTTCTATGGTACAGTATTGGCTACTCGGATTTACTTGGGGTTGAGCCGTAATGGGACACATGTTCGCCATATGGTCACCACCGCAAGTATAGCACCTCTTTACTGGGGCAAACCTTGGGATTTGTTTGCTAGAGACACCTAGTTTTTGTGCCACTTTCTCAGCGAGTTCCTCAATTGATGTGGATTGAGTGGAAGAGAGGCTAGAGGCACTATCTGAATCTTTGTATATTTTGGAAAGCTCTAACTCCTCCCCTAGGTTATCCTCGATGTCAATGCACATGCGTACACACTCTTCTATAGTCCTAGGGTCCTTCAGATACACATATGACCTCAATTTGGTACTTAGCAATCCATCCAAGAATAAAGCCACTTGCTTAGCTGGTGTGGGTAGCTCCAAAACAGGGCATCTTTCAAGGTATTGCCTAAATCCTCTTCCTGCAAGTCTCACAATCTCTTGAGGGGTTTGCTTGAAGCTGTGAATCAATGAGGAGGTATTATGTCTTATGCCACTCTTAGAGAATTCAATAATGAAAGCCTCTAGGAGTTGGTCTATACTCTTGAATTGTCTCTCATTCAATGGTTGAAACCACGTAAGGGCTGTGTTCCTAAGGGTTAGACCAAAGGCATTGTACTGCATGAATAGATCCTCCACTTGTTCAGCTCTCAAGACTTGCCTGAACTCAGCCACATGATCGTAGGGATCTCCAGTGCCATCGAAGTAGTTTTTCATGGACTTAACTAGTTGGGTCGGTCTCAGGGTCCTCGTGTGCTCTCTTGGTCTTGGTAGAGGGAATTCATCCGCATTTCTTCGGTTCCCTGGGGCTCTATGTCCCTCACGTTCCACTCTATTTGTTTCCGTTCTCGTTCTTCCTCTTCCCAAGGAGTTGACAAAGCTTACCTCAGGTCTGTCTCTCTTTATGTCTCTCTGAACTCTATGAGCATGGGACGTTCCAGCTCCTGGGTGGCCAGAGGACACGTTAGATTTTGGTTGGGGGAAAATAAACTCACCCATCCTAGTGTAAGCATGTCTATCATGTTCTCTAACCACAAAGATCCTTTCTGAAGCGTGATCTAGATAGGTCACTCTGCCTGGGCTATCTGGATCTTTAAACTCATAGATCATGATTGTTCCTATATCAATTGGCCGATCAGATTTATACCTCCAAAAGGCTTCGTCAGTCTCTCGGTTCAGAAGCAGATCTATGCTCTTGTTGTCCTGGGGAACCCACTCGGGATTGAGGATTCTAGTAAGAACAGATTTCCCTCGAGGGGTCTTGGGCTCCCCTCCTACGTTCCCTTGTTCTAGGTCATCTATGTCTGTCTCAGGGATCACATTCCCGAATTCATCTGTCCTCTCCGGGTGACTAGTGACCACGTATATGGTTCCCTCTTTATCAAGGTATGCACCATTTTCAAACTTGACAGCAGGGTGCTCTAGCCCAATAGATTGGTCTGGGTTTTTGATTTGGACCACGGATCTTCCTAGGCCGTCCTCATAGATGCTAGCACCTAATCGGTTGGTCCTAAGGTATTCCAGCTGCGTCTTGTACGGGCCTTCTACCCTGTGCAAGTATGGCACTCCTGAACATCCCGTAGGTCAGTCCATGCCTTGAGACATCTCTGATTCACTAGTCTCAGAGCTAGGGTAGTATGAGTGGTGGCTCAACTGCTGGGCCCAAGACCTAGCAGTGTGGTTGACACTAGCTTCTGAAGACCTAAGACTTTGTCTATCTCTCCCTAGATGTCGCCCTGATCTAAGGTTCATAAGCCTAATTGAATAGCCCAAATTTGCCCAAGTACAACCTCGTTGCTGAGTTCTTTTGTATCAGTTACTTGATTCTTTTTAGTGGTTACCGTGTTTATGCTCTTGTCATAAATCACGTCGTCAGGAATATTTGAGTTAATTTTCGCATTGTAAGTTGATCGTTCCACGTTAGATTCTTTCCTTTAAGGTTATCGCATCACGAAGAGATTATGTTTAATCTTGAACTTGAGTGCATAGGTAGTCTTCAACTTGATTGATGCCTATCGTTGCCCTGACTTACTCCTAGCACTTCTCGCACTTAGCCTAAGCTACGAATTGATAGAGGGTGTTGAGGATTTTCCAACCTTGAGTTTCTTTCCTTGTGTTGTTGCCCTGGTGTGCCCAGGACACGTGTTCCCAAGCTTGCACTTACTCTTGCTTAGAATGCCCTCACATGCTCTTACTGGACCTGTAAAAGTCCCACGGTTAGCTCAAGACTTAGATTCAAATGACACAATAGACCACTTTCATGCATGCTCTTACTGGACCTGTAAAAGTCCCACGGTTAGCTCAAGACTTAGATTCAAATGACACAATAGACCACGGTTAGCTCAAGACTTAGATTCAAATGACACAATAGACCACTTTTATCCTTTGCCTTTATGGAAAACAATCCCAAGGATCCCTCAGTTTTCCTACCTCAGGGGTATGGTCAACTTCAAAATACCCTATCTAATAATCCTGATATTAATTTTCACATAACCAGTAGAAGTTTTGGTTGTACTCCCCACGAGCTTTCCAACAAAATAAGAATCACAGCAAACGGATTTCGTATGAGAAAGTTATGTCAGTTCAGGCTTCAGGGATTAAAACAGGGTTCAAACAGGCCAACAGGGCAACAGGTTTTCCTCGGGTTATTTGCCTCTAGAGTCCATTATCCATGTCCAAAATTAGCCAAAATCTTCAAATTAAAAAACCCTAAAAAATTGGCCGAAATTGGCTGTCAATCGCGATCGACTGGCCTGTCAATCGCGATGGACTGGTGTCAGTCGCGATGGACTGGTATCAATCGCGATGGACCGGTGTCAGTCGTGATGGACAGGTATCAGTCACGATGGACAGGTGTCAATCGCGATGGACAGGTATCAGTCGCGATGGACAGGTGTCAATCGCGATTTTTCTGTCGGTCGCGATGGACAGGGGTGTCCGTCGCGATGGACACGTGTCCGTCGGGGTCTGTCAGTCAAGATTGACTGGTTGTCCATCGCGATGGACAGTGTCAATCGCGATTGATGCTATCAATCACGATGGACAGAGAAAATGCAAATTTTTTTGAAATTTTTGTGGATTTGTGAAGTGCAAGGTCTATAGTCTACTGTGGTGCACTCAGTTTTATCAAAAGATGAAGTTTTCTGTCAATCGTGATTGACAGAAACTTGTGACACAGAGACAGTTCTGCACATTTCTGTACCTGCGCAGCCTGCTGGGGATGATGGGATAGCCAATACCTGCAAGCAAACTCAAGAAACATGCAAAAAATAGCACACAACAGTTCGCTCTCTCGCTCTCTCTCACAAGTGAAATGAGGGAAATGAAAGGAGGAAGGAGATATAGTCAGAAAACTGAAATTTTTGCGATAATGGAGATGGAGGTGGAAGATGATGATGATGATGATGAAGTAAGGACAAGAAAAATAAGGAAAAGTAAAGAAATCACCTACAACGCCAACATCACAACTCTACGTCTTACCATCACACGCTCGTCCTCAAAGCTCGATCCCCGGCAACGGCGCCAAAATTTGGTGTAGCTCAGTGATGAGTAGCACCTCCTTTAATGTCAATCCGGCAAGACAAGAGGATGGTATGAAGACCTAGAGCAAGTGAAGGCACAAGTGCATGAGTGAGAAGCATACGAACATGCACACACATACACACACACGCGCACACACGGCAAGACAAAGGGTGGGAAGCAATGGAGTTCTTAGATTACTTTCAAAAAGCTCTTACAAGTTCAATTCAATTACAAGCTAACCTCAAAAATGAGCTCTCTAGCTCTATTTATAGTTTTTGACTAGGTTTTGGCCGTGTCCAGACCTAGTGTCCGGCCTAGTTAAAAATTAGGTTCTCTACCCTATTTGGAGGTTCAAATGAAGTCTAAAAAATGTGAAAACTGACAGGTAGGTACTTCTAAAGCTCCTCAAGCTCAAGGACTCCTTGGCTTGCACAAAATGGAGCTACAAAATTATGAAATGGTATTTACAATGATTGTTAGTGATGAGAATCACTGTTGTAAAGATGTTGATTTGGAAAAATTTGAAGGGCCTATCTGCCAGATTTGTGTTGACTGCTCTGTCTACTTAATCCTTCACCTCGCTCTGACTCTCTCCGCTGGCTTCCTTGTCTAGTCAGTCCTTGGGTGCCCATACTGCTCTCAACAATTGGCCACAACAGTAATTCGAGATAAGAGATGCAGGTAGGTTGGAGTGTAGAAACAGGAGCTTCAATGGTGTGCTACAGAGTGAAAGTAGTGGGAAAAGATGACTTTTTGGGATATGAAAATGTGAGGTTTAGGAGGGAAATAACTCTTTTTTGAGTATTTTTGAAAAAAAACCCATTTTTTTCAGCTCAAAACATGCACGGATTTTGAATTTGGGGTCAAAAAGAGTACTTTTGACCCTAAAAAGTAATGGGGGGTCCATTTTCAGGTGTTATGATGAGTTTTTTAACTTTTTAGAAATTTTGAATTTTTGGGTCCAACTGAGTTACGAGATTCCTTCTCTCTCTAGAGGCATCTCATTAAATAAGGGAGAAATATGTCCCCTCTCCCCCCTTCAGCCTAGTATTTTATAGGGCATAGACTCTGGCCACACCCTCTTCTGATTGGTCCATCACTAATCACTCCTTAATCTAAAAGGCCCATTCAGGGTTCATTTTTTCCCCTAATGATGCCAAAGCTTTGCGAATGAGATAGCCTAAGAACGTTGAGCTAAACGTGTTGAATCATTCACATATTCTACATAGTTTATGAGCTTATATAGCCCATGGCATAAAATGGAAGAAGCAATAATAACATCACCATTTGAGAGATCATGAGTTGTATGTTTGTCATTAACAAATTTGACAGCCAAGCCAATCTTGGTTAATGTTGAATCTAACAACACATTTTTCTTGATCCCTAGAACATATAAAGCATCTGAAAGAGCTACTATTAGTAGTAGTCAGAATTATCTTACCAACTTCCATTACAAGATAAGAGGAGTTATTAGCATATGTGATAGTATTCACTGTATGGACATGCTCAAGTGAATCGAAGAAACTATGCTGCAAGGTAATATGTATGGTTGCCCAACTTTCAAAGTACCAAACATATGGGTCTACTACAAACATACACAACTCATGAGAAGATGGGTCATAGCTGCAAAAAGTATTAATTGCCCATCGTTCGTTCTAAACAAGATTAGGGGACTCTGTTTTAGGTTAAGAGGCCTCTACACCAACTGGTCCAACCTCTTTATTCTTTGCCTCTTTTGTAGCCCATTTTGGACAACTCTTTGGGACATGAGCTTTCCCTTACAATATTTGCAAATTTTTTCTACTTTTCTATTTTCTTCTCATCTTTTTCTTCCTTCTTCACATATGTTGCATTAACAGATTTCCCCTTAGAAGTTGATGAGCTCCATTTTCCTTTTTCCTTTTGTCTAGCTAAGAAAGATTGATCTGTAACATGCTTGATCTGCCTGTTCTACTTGGGCCGACCTTCCTTCAACAAAACAAAGACTCACTCCTCAAATGTTAAGGCATTTGGATTGCCTTTCATCATCATTCAAAGAGTAGAAGCAAAACTATGATATGAATCTAGAAGATTGTTAAGAACAGTCTACACAAGTGAACTATCTAGCAAGACTTTAGCAACACAAAGAAATTGCTCCTTCCAATATTTGATCTTTGTCAAAAACTAGAATCTCCTTCATTCATATGCTCACTCTACAACTATTGTTGGAGGTAAGCAACACAAGCCTCATTTCTTGTAGGGTATAAAGTGGTTAGTGTATCCCAAGCATCCTTTACTATTTTGCAAGAGCAAATGTGAGGGATAATGGTAAGTCTGACAGAAAAATCTATCAATGCATGTGCGTGAGCATCTCTACCATCTCAACAAAGTTGATCTGCAGTAGGTGCATGTCACTCTAGCATAATGGTAAACACCCAAATGTAAAGAGATCCACCTCATAATTGTCAATTTGTGGAGATATGAGGGTGGTATGATGACCATGAGCACATGATCACACAAAGTGCATCAGTGAGAAGCACACTAACATGCACACACATACACTCACACGTGCATACAAAGTAAGACTAAGAGAGAGAACAATGAAATCTTTAATTATCCAAAAGTATTTTACAATGTTCTAGAAATGCTTCATTCTCCAACAAGCCAACCTCAAACAATCTAACCTCTAAAATGGCCTTCTATCTCTTTTTATATTTACTAGCTTTGGCCCTGTTCAGACCTACTATTTGCCCTCATTAAAAAGTAGGTTCCTTGATTTGGGGGCTTAAACGAGCTCTAAAATATATGAAAAATTGATATAGGGGTATGTCTAATGCTCCTCAAGCTTTAAGACCTCTTGGTTTGGACAAAATAGAGTTTGATCTATGGGAGTTGTCTTCCAAAAATTGATGGCTCTAATTGTTGGATGGTCCCTAACTCCCTTTTCTACTTATTCATCCTTGGCCATCTCTCTACCCTCGCTCCCTCTTACTCCCTTGTCTTATGCTAACTTGGCATGATAAGCCTGCTTGAGTACTAACACTCCCCCTCTCTCATGTTTGTTGTCCCTATCGGACCCTTGTTGTGGAGGGTGTTGTTGACAGTAGTCAAGGAGCTCCAGGACTGACAAGAGAAGGAAGCATGAGACACTCAAGTCAAAGGGAGCAAGGGTAGAGAGAAGGCCAACAAGGAATGATCAAACAAGCGAGTCAACATAGATCACATGAATAGGCCAAGTTTTCTTTTTTAAAAGATCAAATGCATAACCAACAATGATTTTGATCGCGTCACTACAGTGTAAATCCCATTTTTGATAACTCAAGCTTCTTTTTGTTCAAGCCAAGAAGTTTTGCTTGAGGACTAGTAGATCTACTTATGTACCAATTTTCATAATTTTTAGAGCTCATTTGAGCTCCCAAATTAGCTTAGAAATCTAATTTTTAACTAGCCCAAACGCTAGGTCTGAATAAGGTCAAACCTAGTCAAAAACTACAAAAGGAGCTAGAGAGATCATTTATGAGGTTGGATTGTTGGGAGTTGAAGTAACAAGAGCATTGTAAATTCATTTCTTGGCTAACTGAAGGCTTCATTGTTCCATATTTTGTGTCTTATTATGTATACATGTGTGTGTGTATGTGTGTGCATGTTAATGTGCTTCTCAGACATGCACTTGTGTACTCATTAGCTCATGGTCATTATACCTCCCTCATGTCTCCTCAGATTGATAGTTATGAGGTGGATCTCCTCACGTTGATACTCACCGTTGTGCTAAAGTGATACCAAATTTGGCACCGTTGTCAGGGATCGAGCTTTGAGGATGAGTGTGTGATGGTAAGAAGTAGAAATGTGACATTGGAAGTATAGGTGATACTCTTTTTTTAATTTTTCATCTCCTTCATCATCACCTCTACCATTTCTATTGCCTCCTTACCTCCATTCCCTTCTTCGCAAAATTTCACCAATTTTGGTCATATTCCTACCTTTCATTCATTCTTCTCATTTCACTAGTGAGAGTGAGTGAGAGAGAGAGAGACTGTGTGTGCTGCTTTTTTGTGTGTTTTGTGAGCTTTCTGGTAGGTACCATCATCCATAACAACTACAACAGCTTTAATAGGTATGGAATCTTTGTGCACACACCCCAAGACGAAGATACTTGTCCATCAGGATAGACAAAAAAATGGACATTTGGTAAAAAGAAAGCACACCACACTAGTATAGACCATGTGCACATCACAAAAGTGTAGAAATTGCAAAAAAAATTGTATTTTCTCTATCCATCATGACACATAGTATCAATCGCATGACACACAGTCATAAGTTGATGACGGACGATGGATAGACCCCGATGAAAAACTTGTCCATCGTGATGGATAGCCTATCCATCGCGGGAGATAGACCCAACGTGATATATAGACTTCTATGAGCAATTGCATCAATCACAATAGATAGCCTTCATGATAAATAATCCCCATCGCAAAACTCTATGCATCATGACGGATAACCATCAACTGTGATAGACACTGTCCATTGCGTGATAGACAGGTGTCCATCGTGATGGACCAATCCATCACGATTGATATCCCCTGACAGACAACCTATCCATCATGGAGATAGACCTTGTCAACTGTGATAGACAATCGTTTTTATCCAAAAAGTATTTTTAGTTTTGGGAAATAAAAATTGATGTTTGTGCAAGTAATTGGAGTTCTTGGGCAAGGCAAAGAGCTAGCTTGCATATAGCTCTAACTTGGGGACCACAATTCCTTGGCATTAGAGCACTTAGAGCACTAAAATCGAGGTTGGAAGAATTTTTAACCCCCTTAGTCAATTTCTAGCTTAGGGTAAGTGCGATTAGAGGTATTGCTTGATTAGGGTTACTCCAGGCATGAGTCAAGTACAAGAAAACCTAATCACTTAAGTTCAAGTATAGCTAGAATATTAGTTCGGGAAACTCTAAGTGAAAGGAACATAAATTCATCGATCACACATCAAATTTTGCTATAACTCAAGTCTTCCTAATGATAGGGCTCATTAGACAAGACTCCAGACCAAAAAATGAACCTAAAAAGAACAATTGATTGTGACAAAAGAACATTGGAATGCGGTTGTACTTGGGAAAAAATGGTGTAATAGACAAGGCATATGAACATTAGGTCAGGCAGACACCTAGATCAGGATAGACAAAGGATCAGATCCTCTGAGGCTAGTGTCAATCACACAACTAGGTTGTGGGCTCAACAACTCAGTGACTACCCTACGTAGTAAGCTTTGAGACTAGTGATTCAAAAATGTCATTTAGTATGGAGAGGCCTATTGGCAACATTGGAACAGCCTATTCACAAACACCAAAGGGTCCTTATAAGACTCAATTGGAATATATTCAAACCAACCGATTAGTTGCTCGCATCTATGAGGATGGTTTGAGGAGATCTATTGTCCAACTCAAAAATCCTGATCAACCCTTTGGAATTGAACACCTAGTGGTCAAATTTGAAGAAGATTCGTATATCGATAGCAAGGAACCATGTATGTGGTTACTAGCTTATCGGATAGAACTAATGAATTTGGAATTGTCATTCTAGAGGATAAGATGAGAGATCTAGACCCAGAGAGCCTTGTAAAGGTACCAAGAATGCCTCGTGGCAAGTCCATCCTGATTAGAAAAATCAATCTAGAGTAGATCTCTTCGGATAACAAAATCATTGAACTTTTCTTGAATAGGAATACTAACAAATCCTTTTGGAGATTTAAACCAGATCAGCCTAACAAAGTGGGAGGGGTCACCATATATGAATTTAAAGACCTTGAGACCCCAAGGAAGGTTGTCTATTTGGATAACATTTCGAAGAGAATGTTCTTCGTGATAAAGCAAGATAGGCATGCATATACTTGGAAGGGCGAGTTAATTTTGCCCCCAAGGGGACCTGCTATTTCTCATGGTCAACATGGAGCTGGGTCATTTCAGATTCATGGAGGCCACAAGGAAAAAACTAGAGATAGATGAGAGGTAAGCTTTGTGAACCTCTCGAGAAGAGATAGATCAAGAGTGGAGATAGAAAGAACAAATTAGGAAAGGCATAGAGGTCTAAGACACCAAAGAGGCATAAACGAGTTTCCCTTGCCAAGACCAAGAGAACACCCTGGAATATTGAGGCCTACACAATTAGTGAAGTCCATGAAGAACTAATTCAATGGCATTGGAGACCCATATGATCATGTAGTAGAGTTTAGACAAGTATTAAGAGTTGAACAAGTTGATGATTTGTTCACTCAATACAATGTCTTTGGCCTTACTCTGAAGAATACAACCTTGACATGGTTTCAACCACTACATCAAGTTCAATTTCGGAACATCAAATAATTTCTAGAAGCATTCATCACTAAGTTCTCTTAGTAAACCTAGTTGGGAACCCCTAGTGAACCTAGTTGGGAGCTAGAGTATTTGAACATGTTCATAAACCCTAACCTTAAGTCCCAACCGAGAAAAATGAGACCTCAAGCACCCATAGGGCCATGTTATAGGTGCTAGGGAGATCATTTCATTTGAGATTGCTCGCTTCCTGCATCAGGACATCCCCAATCAATGACTACTCAAGACTTTTGCCCTGATGTAGGAAGGAACACATCTTAAGGGATTTCCCAAAGAACCCAATCAATACATAGAAGATCATACCGATCAATGTTATTGGCTTAGTTCTAGACTCTAGTGGGAGTATGATAAACATGGCTCTAGAGCAAGTCGTAACTAGAGCTCAAGTGCAACAACAAGCTCAAGGCTTATGACAAGAGAAGAATCCAGACAATAGTGAGATTGAGAGCATAACTAAGAAGAGAACGAGAGCTTGGAAGGATAGTTGTGAAAGGATGAAGAGACAATGGAAAGAGAAAATGAGTGAACTTGAAGAAAGCCTATGCGAAATGAAAGCCAAATTGATAGAGACCATATCTCTAAAGATAAAACCTAAACGGTGGAAGCATATAGCAAATCAAGTGCCATAAGTAGCTAAACCACCCTCTCAGGAAGGGACACATAAGACAATACTAGAAATACCATTGGATAAGATAGGAGATATGAGCAAAGGTGAGGAAGTAAATACCTATCTCTCTATTATGAATCAAGGCTATACCACCAAAGCAATCTTGGACTCAAGAGTAGAAGTTGTGATTTCTACCACCACCTTATGGGAGCACTGGGGCAAACCAGCACTTAGGCCAACAAGGATAAAATTAAAAATGTTAGATGGTCACATTGAGAATCCTCTAGGGATATTGGAAGGCATAACTCTCACCACCTGCGGTGTAGAGTTTGCACACACCGTTGCCATATGTGACTTTAGCAAGAACCATGTTTATGAGATGATTTTACGTAGATTGTTCATGCGACAACTATAGATAGTGTAGGATTGGGGAACCAATTCTTTGTACTTATGACATTTTGAATTCAAAACTAAATTCAATCTCAAAGAGTATTCTCACCAAGATGTACCTCCCCTTACAATGGAACTCCATCCATAGAGCATCAGATGACACAGAGTCGGTGCACTCCATAGGATCAGGATCCTCATGGATGCATGAGGACACTCATTTATGGATGTGTAAAGTCACCTATGCACCTATGGTTTTCCTTGATGAAGAATCTGAACCCCATGGGTGGGTAGAGATTCTAGCCACGATGGACATAGAGGTCAATGAAGAACAATGGACCCCCCGTTGTGATGAGATGGCTATGACATTTAGTGTTCACAATAGAAATAATCATGAGTGATTTGGTTACCAAAGAATGCATATCTAGTACAAATGAACCCAAGGAGGATAGTGACAAAGATGAAGAGACCATCCTCATGGAGCCTTTCTGTGCTTTGAAGGAAGAGTACCTCTATTTAATAGAAGCCAAAACACAAGAGCAAGAAATACAAAATGAAGAAGAGAAATTGAGAATGACAAGGGGTAGTCAAGAGAAGAAAATGAAAGGAAAGAAACCTATCACCAAGGCTGTAGAGGAAACACTCACAAGAGTGGCATACGACAACAAAGAAAAAACTAATAAATTTGTAGTAACCATAGAAGATGGTGAAGAATGATATACATACATAGGACATGATTTGACTGAAGAAGAAGAGAAAGAGTTGAGTGCATTGTTGAGAGAATATAGAGACGTGTTTGCATGGAGCTATAAATACTTGAAAGGACTAGACCCGGATATCTGTTCTCACAGAATACCCATGTCCTTAGAAGCCAAGCTAACTAAGGAAAAACCATACATGTACAATGACAACTATGCAGCTAAGATCAAGGAGGAAATGGATTGATTAATAGAAGCTAGATTTATATATGAAATTGAGCATATTGAATGGGTATTCCCCATATTGGTAGAGCCCAAAAAGAATGGTAAGCTATGAGTGTGCATTAACTTGAAGAAAGTTAATGCCATCTTGTGTGTGTGTATGTGTGTGTGCATGTTATTGTGCTTCTCACTCATTCACTCATGGTTGTCATACCTCCCTCATGTCTCCTTGGATTGAAAATTATGAGGTGGACCTCCTCATGTTGATACTCATCATTGTGCTAGAGCAAGAGGCGTGTTGTGTAGTATTGAACTACGTCAGCAACCACTTCATGTTCTTTCAATCTGAGATCATGAGCTAAATCCTTCATTAGTCTATCCCAATCTATGGGTGCTAGAACCTCTGGATGTGGCATACATAATTGATCCTGTACAGAGCTTGTTCCATTGCAAAGGGATGTGTTGTTCATGGGATGAAGACTTCTGAATGATACTCCCAGAATCATATTGAAAACATCTCTTTGAATGATTGGTTGTAGCAAGCGAGCATGTATTTAATTTTTGTGCACCACACATAGATAGTGTTGATCGATCAATCCTAGAGCTGATATGTATGGGGCGTTGACATTTTTGAACATCTTAGAAAAAACTTGCATGAGCTCCAATATTTTCATGCACACCTTTACTACAACATAAGGTACATTCTTTACCCTTGGGGTCCAATGTTGTATAGTTGACATCATGTATGGGACCATAGGAGGCCCTCTTGGTGGAGCAAAATATGGATAGTTTATCCAATTTCAACATCCCTTTCTAGGGCTTACTTTGACAACGAATTCAAGCATGGGCATCTACGAGGTACTGGAGCATAGTAGGGGTTGTGCTTGATGTATAATGGAGCATTTGACAAGGTCCACATCATTTCATGGTAGGTCTCTAGTAATCTTTCTCTCCAATTTGGTTGAATGATGGTCCCTCTCTTAGCCCGCTTTGGAAAATCATCATGTTGAATCTATGTTGCGAATGTTGGTGCCTCTCATATGACTCTCTTAATTTCTTTGTTATAGTTGGATATAAGCACGAAGTACAACATGTATTGCATTTCGGAGATCGTGATCAGTCGTCGGTTGGATACATTCTAAAAATATTCAGATTTTGATTGTGTCTTCTAGGTTAGACATGGATTGAATTTGTATAGTCACTTGATCATCTTGCATGCATCCAATTTCTTCGACTTGTTTTAGCCACCGAGGTGTTGGAGATAGACGTCTGCGGAAGCACGCAAACAACACAAGGAAGAAGAAGAAGCTTGGAGCAGAAACACACAATACTAAATATATTACTAGAGAATGTAGAAAGATAAGTAGCCCATTAGGGCAATAGGCGTATATACAAGCCGGGGAAAAAAACACCTCCTAAAGAGGGAAAAAAGTGCCCCGGCGGTCCTAGTGTGTTCACACACATCACTACCTAAATATATCAACAAATCCCCCCTGGGAGTGATGCGGTGAACAAGGAGCTGACACTCATGTATAAGGAAGTGCCAAGCTATGTGGAAATCACTCCACAAAAGGAAGTAAACCCAAAGCTTTGCGGAAAGCTTCAAACTTCTCCCTAGGCAGAGCCTTGGTGAAAAGGTCTGCAATGTTCTCCTGCGTGGGCACGTATGCCAAGCTGATCTCCCCAACAGAGAACCTCTCCCTGACATAGTGATAATGCATCTCAATTTGCTTAGTGCGAGCATGGAACATAGGGTTCCTCGCAACTGCCAATGCGCTCTGTCTGTCAGTGACGATGGTGGTGGCAGAAGACTGGCCAACACCCAAATCAGCCATAAGGCGTCTGAGCCACACACACTCAACAGTCGCTGTGAAAGCTGCCCTATACTCAGCCTCACAACTGGAAGTGGCCACAGTAGGCTGCTTCTTGCTCAACCAAGATATACATGAGCTACCAAGCATGAAGCAAAAACCACTGGTGGACACACGAGTGTCATAGCAACCAGCCCAATCTGAGTCAGAAAAAGCATGCAAATCTGGCGGTAGTGATCCCCCCTTGGGATAAAACAACCCAAGTAGCCGAGTACCACTCAAGTAGCGAAAGATGCGCTTAACTGCCTTCCAATGCGTGACTCCTGGGCAATGCATAAACCTGCTCATCTGTGAGACAGCAAACTGAATATCTGGCCGAGTAATGCATAAGTAAATCAAGCATCAAACAGCCTGCTGATAGAGAACAACATCAAATGCATCTCCAACATCATGAAGACTCAATCGTAAACCTGTCTCCATAGGAGTGGCAATAGGCTTACAGTCTTCAAGGCCAAAACGCTGCAATAATGTGTCAATATATTTCGTTTGACACAAAGCCATTCCACCATCAACTTGCATAAATTGAATGCCCAAATAGTGATGCAAATGCCCCAAATCAAACATCTTAAATGAGGCATGCAAATCAGCCTTGAAATCAGCAATATGCTTCTCAATAGGACCAGTGAGCAGCATGTCATCAACATAGACAACAATGATCAGAAGCACATCATTAGCACGCTTAAGATATAAGGTGCTTTCAGTTGGACTGTTCACAAAACCATGTGCAACCAGATAGGCATGTATCTTCTCATACCAAGCACGTGGTGCTTGCTTTAAACCATATAATGCCTTCTTTAACCTGCACACCTGGTTTTCATGCCCTTTCTGCACAAAGCCACGGGGCTGAAAAACATACACTTCTTCATGTAAGTCACCATTTAGAAATGCTGTTTTAATGTCCAACTGATGTACATTCCAACCATGATGGGCTGCAAGTGCACAAATGCTCCGAACAGTAGTCATACGGCATGTAGGTGCAAAGGTCTCATCAAAATCAATGCCTCTTTCCTCCGCATAACCCTTTGCAACAAGCCTAGCCTTATACCTGTCAACTGTACCATCAGGTTTACGCTTCAGCTTGTATACCCACTTAGTGCCAATGGCCTTCTTGCCAGGAGGCAAGTCACATAAAGACCATGTACCATTCTTCATTATAGCATCATATTCAGATTGCATGGCAGCCATCCAATTTTCTGAATTCTGTGCTTCATCAAAAGAAACAGGCTCATTCTCATCACAGAGACTAGACGCAGCCATAGCATAGCAATCTGATGCAAAGGAGGCACTATGAGAGCCTGAACGAGTATGATATGACAAAGGTGCATCTAATTTGTTGTCACGCAAAGTCTGCACCAGCCATTTTGGCATAGTTTTTGCCTGCTCAATATCAGTTCTCTCATCAACAAGTGCATCATGTAAATCTGCATCAGAAATAGAATGATCTGCATCATCATATGAAACCTGCAAGGGCCGAGAAGTTGCCTCATTAGGACAAGCACTAGATTGTCCACCTGTAAAAAGAGGCATCAACGTATCATACATGTCTTTGGAGCTAACAGATGTCTCCTTAGTACATGAAAGCAAAGGCTGAATATCATCTTCCACAAAGACAACATCACGGCTAACCAGAATGCGTTTAGTTTGTGGATGATACAGACGATAGCCTTTACTTTCAGAACTGTACCCAACAAAAATACATTTTACTGCCTTATCATCCAATTTTCTGCGATGTTGTTCAGGCACTAATACATATGGCCAAACAACCAAAAACACGTAGATGAGAAACAGATGGCTTGCGGTCATGCCAAGCCTCATATGGAGTGATAGACTGCAACGCTTTAGTGGGACACCTGTTCAGTACATATGCTTCACACATGACAGCCTCAAGCCAGAAACTATGTGGTAAAGCCTGACTTTTGACCATGCACCTCGCCATCTCCATGAGTGACCTGTTCTTTCGTTCAGCAACTCCATTCTGTTGAGGTGTATACGGCACTGTACACTGGTGTTTTATCCCACGCTCAGCCAAAAATGCATTAAAATCTGAAGACATATATTCCCCCCCTCGATCAGAACGGAGGGTGCCTATTTTACATGCTGACATATTTTCAGCCAAAACCAAAAACTGTTTGAAGCACATGAACACTTCGGACTTTGATTTGAGTGGATATACCCATGCATGCCTGGAAAAATCATCAATGAAAGTCACGAAGTAAAGGTAATTTCCAAAAGAGGGTGTCTGCATAGGACCACAGACATCACTATGTACAAGCTGCAATTTCTGCATAGCCCGAACTAAACCATCTTTTGGAAAGGAAGAACGCTGCATTTTGCCCAAAATACAGCCTTCACAAACATGTTTTCCAGGAGCCTCAAGTTTGGGCAAAGAGGACACCATTTCAGATTTCTGCAGGCGTAGCAAACTAGCAAAATTCAGATGACCGCGTGCATGCCAAAGCTTTGCATTTGACATAGCCTGAGAATCATGAACTGCACATGCCGAATCATTCACAGATCTTTCATAGTCTATGAGCTTATACAGCCCACGACATAAAATGCCAGAAGCAATAATCACATCACCATTTGAGAGATCATGGACTGTATACCTGTCATCAACGAATTTCACAACCAAGCCAATCTTGGCTAATGCAGAAACTGATAACAGGTTCTTTTTGATCCCTGGCACAAATAAAGCATTTGACAAAGTGAAAGAACTACCATCAGCAGTAGTCAGAATGATCTTACCAACTCCCATAACAGGATAAGAGGAGTTATTAGCGCATGTGACAGTATTCCCTGTAGGGGCAGGCTCGAGTGAAGAGAAGAAACTGCGCTGCGAGGTAATATGTTTGGTTGCCCCACTGTCAAAGTACCAAACATCTGAGTCTACTGCAGACATGCACTAATCATGAGAAGATGGGTCAAAACTGCAGAAAGTAGTAAACGCCCATTCTTCTTCCTGCACAAGATTTGCAGACTCTGTTTTTGGTGTAGAGGCCTCTGCAACAACCATTCCAGCCTCTTTCTTCTTTGCCTCTTTAGCAGCCAGTTTTGGACAGTTCTTTATGATATGATCATTTCCTTTACAGTACTTGCAAAACAATTTTTGCTTTTCTGATTTCTTCTCATCTTTATCCTGGTTCTTCGATTGTGCAGCATTTGCAAATTTCTGCTTACTAGTAGAAGAGCTCCATTTTCCTTTGCCCTTCTGACTAGCCAGGAAAGCTTGATCTGCAACA
Organism: Ceratopteris richardii; assembly: GCA_020310875.1. Lineage (NCBI taxonomy): Eukaryota > Viridiplantae > Streptophyta > Polypodiopsida > Polypodiales > Pteridaceae > Ceratopteris > Ceratopteris richardii. The sequence goes on from CM035419.1 coordinate 124,605,773, forward strand.
CGCATAATGGACCTGTTCTGCCTGGACTGATCTTCCTGCAACAGAACAGAGACTAACTCCTCAAATGACAAGGCATTTGGATTGTCTTTCATCATCAACCAAAGAGTAGAAGCAAAACTCTGATATGAATCAGGAAGACCATTCAGAATGGTCTGCACAAGTGAGCTATCTGGTATAACCTCATCAGTAGAAATCAACTGTTCCTTCAAATCTTTGATCTTTGTTAAGAAACTGTCCATAGAATCACCTTCATTCATGTGCTCACTCTCCAACTGTTTTCGGAGGTAAGCAACACGAGCCTCATTCCTAGCCTGGTACAAAGTGGTAAGTGTATGCCAAGCATCCTTTGTTGTTCTGCAAGAGCGAATGTGAGGAATAATGGCACGTTTGACAGACAAAGCTATCAATGCATGTGCCTGGGCATCTCTGCCATCCCAGTGAATCTGCTCTGCAGTAGGTGCAACAGAAACAGCAGCACGGACAGGAATCTACGGAATATCATCTTCGACAACATCTTCATCAGCTCCAGCACCTGTATTTGCAGTACCTGTCGTTACAGGTGTAATAGGACGTCTTTCAACACCCTGCACAATGTTCCACAATCCTTTTGCAACCAGTACATGTCGCATCATATAAGCCCATAATGGGTAGTTGGTACCATCCAACTTATCCTCAACAGCCAACATACGAAATACATCACTGCTTTCAGCCATGGCCGGTGACTAAAATACCTTGATGCAGAAAATTGACTGTATCTCAAAAAGTTGAACGGAACTGCCCAGACGAGTTCTGCTAGACCTGTAGCAGACTTCGAGACGCTTAAACTGGCGAACAGAAACTAGTATATACCTTTGGCACAAAAGGATGAAATAGCCTGCACAAGCGCTGCGATAGTGCATTCGGAGGCCGAAACGAGCTCAGATCGCGATTTTGGCACCACAGAGCAAAGCAGTTTTGATCTCGGAAACACCCTGAGTATGCTCACCAAATTTCGTGCGAATCTGAGACTGCAAACGGAGGAGTGTCGATGGCGTCCTAGAAGAAGCGACAACCTGCTCTGATACCAATTGTTGGAGATAGACGTCTGCGGAAGCACGCGAACAGCACAAGGAAGAAGAAGAAGCTTGGAGCACAAACACACAATACTGAATGTATTACTAGAGAATGTACAAAGATAAGTAGCCCATTAGGGCAATAGGCGTATATACAATCCGGGGGAAAAAAAAACCTCCTAAAGAGGGAAAAAAGTGCCCCGGCGGTCCTAGTGTGTTCACACACATCACTACCTAAATATATCAACACGAGGGACTGGTGCTTCATACGTTTCTTGCCCTTCCTCAGTGACTCTACCCCTAGGGATTGGTTATGGTTCATATGCATCTTCAAGTATCTCCTACACTAAAATTTTTACCAATTCCTCTGGTTTAAGCTCCACCTGTGGGGATGGAGGTCATTCATATTGTGACAATTTGGCTTCAATTGGTTTATCTGTTTCTAAAGTGCCTGTGTGCCAACTAGAAGGGGGATGGCCTCTGGCACTTGGATGCTCATGGTGGTTTGCTCATTGCATACTTCATCGAGTTCATCCTCTAACCTCTTTGTCTAAGAAATTTACATGTTCTTCCAATAAAATGTGGATGGTGTCAAAGGGCACAACTTGAAATCGTGTGGGGCTAATCATCATGCATGGTGTACTTTCTATAGTGGCTTCTAGATTATCTTGGTTCTATTTCTTGAGCCCTTCTTTTCTTCCATGGCTACTACCATATGTCTTTGGACAAGACCCATGTTTCTTTACAGCTAAGCATTTCTCTCCATCTGGTGATTCAGCATGATCTCCATATTCTTGACAGCCTCTCGTCATACAATCCTTCTAAATTCACATGTTTCTCTTCTAATGTAGACACTTTTTCTTGTAGTCATAGGGATTCGATTGTGAGTGCCTCATTGCACTCTTCGAGTAGCTGATATTCCTATCGTAACTGATTGGTACATTGCACCATGGTGTTTAATGCATTATTTACATTATTAGATGCAATATTTACAATTGAGATTGCAAGGGGTTGGGAACTGGGAAAGGGAGTAGTGAATGTTATGCCTGATGGTGGTATTGGTGCGGGTGATTTTGGTAGAGGGGGGAGGGGAGATTGTGGAAGTGTGGGTGCAGAGATGTCCATGGGGTCGAATGTGAGTGTGCTTGTTCTTTCTACCATAAAGATAGGTATGATAGGTGATGTGCTTGTGGTGTTAGTGAATAATGAAGGTATTGCAAGTGAAGAAGGAACTGATGAAGAGTATGGGATTGGGGCTCAAAGCATGGCTTCCATGAAGGGAGCCCAAAATGTTGGTAAGGTGGTTGTAGGCATTTGGGGTCGATTCAAGGATGAAAACATGGATGAATAGATAGGCGGGGTAAAAGGGATATGGGTGGGTTGGAATGTTGGGATGCCTGGAATACCTTTAGTTTGAGGTGGGTTTTCTATGACAAGGTGCTTGTGTGAATGACCTAGGGCAGTTTCAAGTCGTTTTGAGGAAGTAGTGTAAAATGGGTTGGTGATGGAAGAGAACAACCCCACTTGGTAAATAGGTGCATATAAACTAAAGGATGGGGTGGAGATTACTAATTTGATGGTATGTACCATGCTTACCGAATGAGGAGATGAGTTGGGTGGGGTTTGAAAAATGGGCTCTTCTATGTGGGTGGTTTTGATGGTTGTGGTGGGAATTTGTACTTGTTGGTTTCTGGGTAGGGATGGAGGAGGTGTAGGTGAGATAGGTGATGTCTGAAAGAAGGTTTCTATAGTAAGATCCACCATTGCTATCAAAGTTTCTCTCGAACCATGATAGTAAGTGCAAGGCTTTACAATGATGTGGATGGAGTACCTGCAAGTCTTTGGAAACAAAAGATGCAGTATGGAGGAGATACTATTGTACTGAAGGATTTAAGGTGGGTCTATCAAAGCGCCAGCATGCCCAAAAAGAAGATAAAACAAATGAAGTGCAACAAAATTGAAGGTTATGGAGGAGTTTTTCGGGGTCAACATATAAAGATCATGGCTAAAGGCCTATCATCAAGCCACATGAAGAATTATGGATCACCTGGAACCTGCAAAATTTGTCCAGGTTGTACATAGTCTTTTCTCGTCATTTTTACTTAAGTTTTAGTAGTTTTCTTTATCCATTTCATGCTTGTTTCTTGAGTTTTTAGCAAATGTAGCAGCCATTTCATCAACTTTGCAAAAGTACAATTTTTGGAATTTTTAGGAATTTTTTCAGAATTTTTCAAGCATTTTTTAGAATTTTTTTCTAGCATTTTTCTCCTTTTCACGTGTCTTTTTCTTGCCACATTTGGGGAATAAAGGAAGCTCTCTGTGGTTTTTGAGTGAAGAAACTGGCCTAACACTCTAGGAAATTTTTTCAGAATTTTTTGAAGATTTTTTGGATTTGTTTTGCAATTTTTTTTTGGATTTTGAATGTATTTGTTTTTGTAAAAAAAAAAAAGGGCCCACAGGGGCGTTTCCTTTTTTTTGCACAAAAAAAAAAAAATCCCCCCCCCCCCCCTCCCCCCAATTTTTTTATTTGTTTGTTTTATTATTTATTTTATTTTCTTTTTATTATTTTTGTCTGGGCGTGAAAAAAAAAAGGAGACAATTTTTTTATTTTATTTTATTTTTATTTTTATTTTTATTTTTTTATTTTTATTTTTTTAATTTTCATGGCTCAAAGCTTTTGGCTCTGGATCGTGCCTCGGTTGGCCGTTTTTTACAAAAATGGAGTCATTTTCATGTTTTTTGGCACCTCTGGAATCAGTTTTTGGCTTTATTTTTCTAGATTCCCACATTTTCTATGAGTTTTGGTCAAAACCCTCAAGTTTTAAGCACATTTATCACATGTTTTTATTTCACCACATTGTCCACATGGTATATTCTCACCTCATCTTACATTTGGTTTTTATATTTCCCATATGTACCCTCTGTGGCCCTCCAGTTTCATCAGTTTAACCCCCTCCAGACCCCTGATTCCTACTCCCAATCCCTTCCTTTACCAATCTGCCCAGCCACATCATCACCCCTCCCTGCCCCATCCATCTCCGCACCCTCAGCCCTCCCTTCCCATTCCTTTCCACCCTCCCATTGCCATCCTTTTTGCTTTTCCATAAAAACATCCCACTTCTGGTTCTTCTCTGGTGCTTGTTCTATCCTGCTTTTGGTGGATTTGGTTGCTGCTCAGATGTCCTCTTCAAGTTTTTGCAGCTCCATTATCATGGTGTCCTATATGCTCAGAGTTTTGGTTGTAGCTCTCCGAGACGGAGAGCACATTAGGTGGTGGGCAACTGTTGAGCCCATAAAAGTCATGTTGGTCAAAGTCAACTACAGTCAAAGTCAAAAGGTCAAAGTCAATTGGTCAAAGTCAACAAGGTCAAGGTCAAAGTCAACAGGTGCAAAGTCAAAGTGCTAAAGTGCAGGTGTCAAAGTGCACAGGTAGTGCACAATTAATGGTCCACAAAGGGTAAATTGGAGAAAGTGGGTTGCAGGTTGCAGAGGTATTTTCTCTAATTTCCCTAAGGTTCAAAGTGTGTTTTAAAGTGTTTTGAAAGGTTCAGGTGAACCCCCTCTTATGTGCAAAAGTGAAGACTTAAAAGGAAAATGTGAAGGTATGTGAAGCGGCAGCGTACACACAGGTGAAAGTATGCCCCCCCCATTAAAAATTTGATTTTAGTCTAAAGTCACTAAAGGACAAAACAGTGAGTCGTTGGCTGCCACTTGTGAAGACAATCTTGGGACATCAAAGTGAGCACCAAGATACCATTGTAGTTAGGAGCGTACGTGATCGACACACTCAAATCAAGGCAAGGTCTATTCTTGGACCAATCTTAGAGTAAGCAAGAGAAGCATAGTCTAAGTGAAGCAAGAGAGAGAAGGGCAAGAGTCACCAGTGTGCGACGCAGAGAAGTGGAGTTGAAGGAGTGCATAGAGAGTGACTAAGGGATTGTGCAGAGAGTGCTAAGCTAGTCCCCCAAGGATCTCAAGGTCTCTTTGCAGTGTGCGCGCGCCGACAGAAGGTATTCATTCCTCCCCCTTAGTGGAAGCTTGGTGCAAGGTGTGCACAAGGATAAGCTTGAAGGAGGTGGAGGTCTGGTGCAGAGGAGGCCGGCGGCAAGAAGACTTTGGGATATTTGGTATTTTGTACTTGAGCACTCTGTGGGATTGTGCACAGAGGTATTGGCTTGTATTGTGCTTCAAACATTGTATTTGTCTTACTGTAATCAATCGGCAGAGGCTTCCAAGGTGTATTTTCTCTTCTTGTCTCTTCCCTTTTCTCCTACAAACCCTCAAACTCCTTCTTGTCTAAGAATCCCCCAACAAACTGTTACAACTGCAGGTACTAAAGTTGATGCAAAAGGTGTCAAAGATGGTGATATTCTACAGATTCTTGTTCGTGCTTCGGTTTCTGCTGCACCTACTGCAAAGAAAATTTATTGGGATGGCAGAGATGCCTAAGCACATGCATTGATAGCTTTGTCTGTCAAACATGCTATTATTCCTCACATTCACTGTTGCAGAGTAGCTAAGGATGCTTGGGATACACTTACCACATTGTACCAAGCTAGGAATGAAGCTTGTGTTGCTTACCTCCGAAAACGTTTGGAGAGTGAGGTAGTATTGAGTCGACTTAACATCTCTTCTGTCGAAGGTTCTTGGTAAAGTTTCACTCCACAACCACTAATGTAACTTGGCAGTATTTTACCATCTAAGGTAACTAATTGGACTGCTCTACTTGTTCATATTTTGTCAATAATCATGGGTCCATAGCCATGCTTCTCTGACTTTTGAGCATGTTGCTTTAATGTATGCACGAAGACTAAGTCTCTTGCTTTCAGGCCTTTGTCTTTTACATGTGTGTCAAAGTATGCCTTTTGTCTTTTCTTGACTCCATATATCCCAATAGTTGCTCTCAATCGAGTTTCTCCCAGTTGTTCTAAATTGAAAATTCTAGATGATAGCTCATGAATTGTCCATTGATGCTCTTGTTCCACCTTCAAAGTGGGTATAAAAAAAACTAATGGTAGAACAACATTCTAGATCTTTGGTGGTTATTTTCTTTATAGCAAATAGGGTTCAAAGAAGGGGGATTACTAGAAATAATTTCCAGTGCATTTCTATTCCCTGAATATCAATTCAAAACATTGCTTGAATAGAAATAAATTCCGAATAGACATAACAGAGAATATAGTATGAAAGAGAATATATCAGAGAAAAGTGTTCTTTATTATAGTGATTGCAATAAGGCAACATATTATAGAATAAACTTCCAGCTTTGATTACTCTTTCTACACTCCCGCTTCTCTATTACAAAATTTGAGGTTCTATCACTTTAACCTCCCTTAATCGGTTACAATCTTGAATGATGGTTAACATTCCTAGGAAGTTCTAGGGACATTTACAAATACAATTTACAAAATTACTAGAATTTGGATAATTACATAAATCTGGGTAGTGGTACCATCGAAAACCTAATGCTGACATGCATGGTGGACTTGAACCCACTAATTTACGTCTCATCGATATTCAAAGGTGGATTTTGTATTCAACCTAAATCATACAAAAATTCATAGAAATTTCCAAGGAGTTGAGCTACTCTCGAATATATTCTTTTTCGAAAAAGATCCTCCTTAGAATCGTTCGTTAAATGATCTTTCCAAGCTACTGCTTTCGGTTTAATTTTTGAAAATTTGGTTGACAACTTACCCAAAAAATCATGAGTAGTGGCCTCAAATTTTTCAGTTTGTGTCCGTAATTGTTGAATTTCTTTATCTTTTGTTCCACTTCAGCCTGATTACCTTCTAAAGTCTTCTGTAGATTCACATGATTCTGTTTAAGCTCAGTGATTTGAACTTCTATCTGCTAAAATCTGAGTATTTTTTATAATAAGCTGCATAACTTCTTGCAATTGAATCTCTAAAACTTTGATGACTTCAGTTCTAGCTAAGGTGAGAATCCTTCATGAACCAAGGATAGATGATGGATGAACATCCAATCATCCATAGTTGAACTCAGCTAGAATACGTTTTCTATGGATCTTGAAATCTTTTATTAAAGGTAAGAAAATTAACAGTTCTTGTAGATTGACTAGTCTTAGAGAATTGATCTATTTTTTTCCTGTGAGAAGTCATTGGTTGAGATACTAGAGGTTGTTGTGTTTGTTGCTATTGTTGTTGTTGTTTTTGTTTTTGATGTTGTTGTTGTTGATGTTGTTATTGATGTTGTTGTTGTTGTTGCTCCTTCCACCTTCGTTGGTCAACTTCATCTTCAGAAGCTTTTAGATGTTGTTCCACCTCAAGCACGGTAGCCAAATCCTCCCGATGTTTCTATTGTACTTCTACCTCTATCTATTCCTACATGCACTGAAATCTCTCCTCCTTGACCCAACGGAATACCTCCTGCACAATATGCACACAAACTCTCTTTTTAGTGTTCAATAGCTCAGTATCATCGAGAGCCGATCGTTTGCCTGGTCACATTTGAGCTCACAAAAAAACTGATTTATCTACAACTTCATATATACATGGTGCAAGAAGAGGCTCGGTTGATCTCATAAATAACATGCACACCATAAATCCTTCCTCTATTTGAAAAAAAGACCACCAACATTTAGAAGTTGAAACATTGATTTTTATGTAGAAACATGAATTAAAAACACTATCTTTCAGATAAAGATAGAATGGCATCATTCCTCAATTCGGTTTTTATGCTTCCCCTTTTTGGATCCTTCACCTTTGTGCTTTTTCTTTGGGACATGCTTCAATGGAGAATGAACTGGAGGTCCTTTCTTCTTATCTTGAGTCTTCTTATCTCAAGGTGGTGGAGGAGAGTCTATATCATATGTATAGATAGCATCTTTCATGATATTATGAATTGGTCTTTTTGTAACCAATAGGACCCATGCATTCGGATAATCATATAAATTCAGATTAGGACTAGAAAATCTACACTCTAAGAACCTAACTGCATTGAAAAATTACTCTCCATCCACATGATGTACTATCTTTTTGTAATGGCACATGTATTTGCATATAACCAAAATTTTTATCTTCATTCAGTTTGCAAATGCCTAGATATTTTTGTTCAATGTGCATTTTCAAAAGCTTGGCCGCATTGCAAAGTTAAAACATATTAGAATGCATGGCAATGGTGATACAAAAGTGCATTGAAAGTGTACTAGAATTTACAAATTGCAATTGCCATGTTGTGATTGGAGAGAGTTCATAAATAAGGTTTGGTATTCATTGAAATCAATTATTGTTAAACTCCAATGAACCTTGGAAATATAAGCCATATATGTAACTAAAACTTCAGCCTTAGGAAAGGAATGACTTTATATGGAAGATATTAAAGAAAACTTACTTCTCAACATATTGATAAATAATATATTCTATCTTCTCACTAAAAATCTTGAAAAAATGACCAATTTCTCCATGCTTGAAAAGTGTACACTGAGTCACAAGTGGATCCAAGATAAAGAAATTTTTTGAAACCATCTCTTCACATTTTTGGAGCAAGACCCTATTTGATCGTTGCTATTCTCTCTCCACCTATAAATATCAAGTCCCTTGGATTTTTCTCATTTTCTACCTCCAAAAAATTTGTGCATCCATACTCTAGTACTCCTATCTCAAATTATTTACACGATTGATTAGCAATAGTGCCTGTCTGAACATCTTTGACTACCTATATTCTCTTGCATCATTCATCACTTGCATTGATAGATAGAACCCTCAAGGATTTTAAGATGGAAGAGAAGAATCCAATTCTGACTATCTCTTCATCTTAGAAACTACTAGATTTCATGGTTCAAGAGGGCTTTAGAGTTAACCACTTTCTAGATGCAATGAAAATGTTCACCACTTTTGATTTTGAAGCACTTGTGGAGAAAAGTAAGCCATTTCTTGTGGATGAGTGGAAGAGATTTTTGACCATAGTCAATGGATAAGAAGTTATTATCTTTGGCAAAAAATATATTCACCCAAACATCTTTGGGAAAGATCCTTTGGACAAGGCCATAATAACTACAAAGTGTAGGAAGGATTCCCCCTTACCTGGAGGATGGGCTTTTGCCCACAACATGAAAATAGTTGTTGTTTAATTCCATTGAACATGGGGTTTCTAATTTGTCTTGATCATATTGCAAGTGATAAGAATGAAGAAAAGAACCTTGATGAAGAGAAAGAAGCATCTCTAGACCTTCTCTTGAGAGATATTTAGAAATTGATGTCAAAGAAATTGTTGAAGAGATTAACCTTCAAGCAAAAGAAGAAGAGGTTAAGAATTTTGATGTGGAAACTTTTAGAGTTGAGACAACCATTCGAGAGAAATCAGAAGAGTTGAGACAACCATTAAAGAGCCAGTCATAAAAATCACTTCTTCTCCCAAACCTTCCACATTACATTATATCTGGGAAGGACTTTATTCCTCTGTATTGAATTCAAGAGCTCTTCAACTTAAGAGAAGACTATTGCCTTGCTGCAATAGTTGAATTTGAAGAAATAGCAAGGAAGTTTATAAGTGATAAGGAAGAAAGTAAAGAGAAATTTCTAAACTTGGACTTGAGCTTGTCAAATGATGTATTTAAAGATTCATTCAAAGCTCTTTCTAGCTACTATGATAGAGTACTTGTAGAGAAGCCAACACTTGCAAATGAAGATTTTGACCAATGATAGAAAGGTATGGGGATTTACTCGTTTGGATGAGGATACTCATTTGTGGATGTGCTGAGGAGAAAGGAACAATAAGAATTGATGTTGAGGAACTAATTTAGGATGAAGATGAGGTTGAGGTATGTCCAAAATCACTTGTTTTGCAACTATGAGCATGTATGAGACATGATAGATTCAAGCGACTATCGAGACTTTTTGATGAGCCTATTCGCTTGAATTGGTTGTGTCCTAGATTAATTCAATTTCATGAGTTTTTTGGCTTGCTCCTTATGTATTGCCCTTACTCCTCATCATTCATAGATGTTTCCAATAGATAAAGACAAATCTACCTCTTTTTGTAATGATTATGATCATTTGTGAGACACGACCAATTTAAGCGACTAGGTCCATCTGAGAATTTTTGATGAGCCTATTTGCTTGAATAATGTCCTATATTAATTCAATTTCATGATTTTTTTGGGTTGCTCCTTATACAATACCTTATTCCTCATCATTAATAGATGTTGACACCAGATATAGGCAAATTTACCACTATTTGTAAAGATAATGATCATTTAGGAGACACAATTGATTCATGCAACTAAGCCTATCCAAGACTTTCTCATGAGCTTATTCACTTGAATTGGTCATGTCCTAGATTAATTCAATTTGATGAGTATTTTGTCTTGATCCTTATGCAATACCCTTATTCCTCATCATGCATTGATGCTGACATCAAATGTAGGCAAATTTACCTATATTTGTAATGATTGTGATATATGACCGATTCAAGCAATTAGGGCCATCCAAGATTTTTTGATGATCATAGTCGCTTGCATTGATCATGTCCTAGATTCATTTCAAGATTTTTTTTTTCACTTTCTCCATATACAACTCAATGCTCCTTCATCATTCATAGGCTATTGTTATATAAACAGGATACATATCTATGGGTTCTTAAGATTTTGAGGAGTGATCGATTCAAGCAATTAGGCTCATCCAAGATCTTTTGATATCCCTTATCGCTTGAATTGGTCTTGTTCTTGGACTCATTTCATTTGTTGATTTTCTAATGTTTTACTATTTTTAACATCACGACTCATTTTCCACTAATACATACTTATCTTTCTTTGTCACTATTTTTGCAGATATCTATATTAGATGAAGACAATTTTCTATGTAGAGGAAGGGCACAAGGAAAGATTTAGAGAATAAAGGAAAAGCAAAAGTGGATATACATTCAGTTATTCACTATCTTCTAAAGTTAAATCTAGATTTATTATGTGTTGTACATAAGTAGTACATTGATGACCCTAATTTTGAATTGTTATCTCTGAAGGACCTATCTAAGTATATGGGCTTTTCCTCATTTCCATTTAATGCATATAGGGTGTTATTTCTTGAGAGAACAATAACATTCAGGATATTTGGCTTTGCCTTAGTGTTTAATGCTTCTAGAGCTGGTTATTTCCTCTGCTATTCCAGCTATGAATTGGTTGCAGAGGTCTCAGATGTAGAAACTATTGTTGGCTACAAGAGGAAAGAGCATCTCAGATACAAAGGATATTTTCTAGATTCAATCTCATTCAAAAGACTAAAAGAAGAATAATGGAATTTCATCTCACCAATATCATGGTTTCAAAAATTGTATATACATCCATATGTATTTTTTTGCTAGAACAATACTAAAAGCTATTCCAAATACTGTAGCTTCACATTGGAATGACATGTCATTCTTTTTGTATTTAATCCATCTATCCTAAAAGGACTTTCCTCCTTTCAATGGTATTTGAATGACATGATCTATATAGTTTATCTGTTGATAATATCTGGCATGTGCTCCTTTGTAATTGTCTTATAAAGGACCAACCAAAAATATCTTTGAGTGGATTACATTTTGTGACGACTCCTCCTTTACTTATGCATCTAAAGAATATTTTTCTTGTTTGATAATGAAGCTTTTCCATGCCCTCAGTGTTCCATGTGGCAAGTGTTCCCTTTTGTGCAAAGAATGGACCATGCAAAAGAAGAATATGCTGTAGAAACATAAAGGTAAGATCATGAGATGTTTATTTAAAAAATTAATGGTGGACTAAATATTCTCTTTGAAACTCATCAAGTAGTAAGTTATGTCTTTGAAAATCCAAGCCTCTATGATGGTTTCCATAAGATCGGTGTTTGACCTTCCAATTTCAATCATATACATATCAGAAGTTACTTGTTGCCTCATGATCTTCAAAATTTTATCTACTTTGACCCACACCTCCATTCTTTTTTTTGCTATTTTTGGATTGCTTTTTACATTTATTGTAACCTCATAGAATTGTTTCCAACAATTCCACATTGCATTTAGTTGTTTTCCATTGCTATTTCTAAATAATCTTCTTGATTTTGCACCTCTGATTGACACATCCTGTAATACATCACTAGTATTTTATGAAAGCTTTGAATCTTCTCTTAGATGAACATCACCACTATGAAATCCCATTTCTAAAAGTAGATCTCCACTTTTTTTTATGCATTCATTTGCAAGAACTATAGGCTTGATGGAATATGCATAACCCAAGTGAAGACGAACCAACTTGTCAATGATCCTTTACTTTGCATGCAAAGTACATATGTGTACACTACACAATTCTATTGAAAATATGGGATCCCAAATCATGGCAAAAGATGAGTAATTATGTAGATTAATATTTTGTCCAGAAGGAGCTTTCTGAGCCTCAGTTCTAGCAATCCACCCTCTTGTACCTAGACTTTGCATGCGATACAAACAAGGGTACTTACAATTTGCACCCCCACTTATACCAAACATGCATTTTAGAGTCTTTAAGTCTCCACTTAAATGTACCTCAAGTTTAGACTTTCCACAGTGGTTAAGAGTCAACAATTCTCATGAATGATGCCTTTGGATAACATTTGTAATGTCTATCTAGAGGAACAACCACTTAAGTGTTTTATGATTCTCAGATGGAACCACACCCAACCCACCACAACCCCAATTTTTCATTGTACTTTAAGAGATGGAGTATCCAGTTTCCCAAGGCTATAATCACCAAATATAGACATGATTTTCTTATTCAAGTAGAGCCGATACTTTTCTACATGATGAGGTCTAGGCAATCCAAAGCTTTTACTTTATTAAATTTAAGAAATTCACACCAAACTTTTGAAATTGTTGTATAAACCTTTCTATTCACTCCAACACCATCATAAACCTCCTGAATTTGAGTTGGTTCTAACAATAAACTCATTTCTTTCATGAGTTTTTTAAAAATAGACCTTTTTAAACATGCATTTTCATTTAGTTTCAATAGTTTTAAAGCATCATGCTGACTCATAATTTCATTACAAAAAAGTACGCGCTCAAAACTTCTCAACATGTTTAAGCCTAGCATATTTGTAACATGATCTCTTACAATTTTCATTCTCTTTTTCTTCTGGACAATTTTTTTAGTAAAATAAAAAAAGTCTTTACTTGTTTTGAGCACATTCTAAATCCTATTGAGTTTCTTTCATTTGTTTAAAAGATTCTAACTGAGAAGAAAAATGCAAAAACTTTTTTTCTAGATCCTTTTGATGTAAATCCCTATGATGTAATAGGTTTTGTAGATAGTTTATGTATTGCATATAGTTCTTTGGAAACTCCCAGAGCCTTGAACAATATCCATGTAAACTATCATCACCATCTTCTACAAATATAATCAGATCATGAAGATTATGAAAAGGTGGATACCTTCCAATTTATGCATCAATTGGATAAAAAACTCCATTTGTCCATATGCCAATATTCTTTTTGCTTTTTTTGTGTAATCCATCAACTTCACAAGATTGTAGAGATCTTTGAAATACCTTTCTTGTTGTTGCATACTCATGACTGATTGAAATATTGATATGGAATTTATCAAATAGAGTCCAGTTGGATGAAAGTCCAATGAGATTTTTTGGATTGAGGTTCTCCATGGCAAAAGTTTCTAGAATTATGAGAAAGAGAGAAGTAGGTCTGCTTTGGAGAGTAGAGTAAAAAAGTGCAAAACATCCTAAACACACATTATATAGGTCGCAGAACAAGAGGGAAAAGTTGAAATTTGTTGAAGGCCTGATGAACACAAACTTTGAGGCATATCACTTTTGATGATTTTCACATGAACTTTCTCTCACTTCCAAAACTAACATATTTGCGTAAGATACGTTTTAAATGAACTTGTAAGGTCATAAATTCTAAACTCTATCTTTGATTTATTACTTCCTCATATTAGGAGTTGTAAGACATCACAAAAGACTTAGAATGCTTTGGAAGCATCCTTATCTTCAAGCACCAAGGGTAGGACAAAGCAGTTGTGGATAGAGTTCACACCACTCAAAAAGCAACCCAAGCAAAGTGTCATGAAATTTGTCACCACGATGAAGGACATTGCAGATCAACTAGGAAGCAATGAAGAGATTATAGATGAAGAAGGAATTGTGAGGCAAGTCATCAATGGAATCAAGAATAATGACATGTGGGAAGCATTCACCACGAGCATGAGCTTGTACATCGATGTGCAGGTCCTAGACTTCAACACTCTCATAGGACAACTCTTTACTCATGAGGCCAAACTTATGAAGAATGGTAAGAATAAAAAATTAAATCAATCCTATATCATTCAATAGATAAAAGCAAAGGTAAAGATAAATTAGAAAAAGGCAAAAAGTTAGATGATGCAGGAAGCACCTCTCAAACTAACTTTGCAAGTAGGGGTAGAAGCTCAAGAGTAAGACATAGAGGAAGAAGATAAGGTAGGGGGAGATCTCAAAGTCACTCACTTTGTGCCATATGTGGATTGACCAATCACATCACATAGCATTGCTTCAAGAACCCAATGAACCAAAGAGGAAGAGAATACAACATAGGTGGATATGGAGATCCTAGAGGCAATTTACATGGACACAACAAAAATAACTACAACAACAACTACCAAGGAGGTTACAAAAGAAGAAGAGATTACAACAACTACACTGACCATGAGTCCCAAGAGGATTCAATCTAACTCAAGAACATGACAATGAAGGAAGGTAAATCATATGAGCATCTGTTCTATATTGACTCTCGATGCTCAAACCATGTAGTAGGGAATGTAGCATTGCTTTCATAATTGGAAGATCCAAAGAATAACCATGAGGTCCAAACCAGAGATGACACAAGGAACCCTAAGGAGAAGATTGGAAAGGGAAATTTTTCCAATGGTAATATGAATATGTTGAGCATAGTTCTCTATGTACCTAGTATTACTAAGAACCTGATAAGTGTAGGTTAGATTATGGAGAAAGGTTTGCAGGTGAGGTTCTCAAAGCATGAAGCTTATGTAGAGGATCCATATCAAGCTTTCAAGAGGATATTGAAAGGAGAAAAAATATGTAGATTGTTCACCTTTGAACTCCAAGACACTAGGAACATAACATTGATCAATTATGGTACCCAAACCCTATCAGAGTTAGAGGTTTGACATAAAATATTGGCCCACATTGGCAAAAAACCCTAAAAGAAAATTAGTAGAGATCAGAGTGTGCTTAGACTAACTAATGTTTCAAAACAAGATATGATTTACAAGTGTAGTGTATATCAATTTGGGAAATCTCACATGCAACCACTCACAAAGAAGCAGTACATACATGGAGACCCTCTGGAGCTTCTCCAGAGAGATTTTTGGGGACCAAGCAAAGAGCATCCATCTTAGGGTCAAGGTATTATAAGTCATTAATAAATGATTGTGATAGATGAACCTGTTGGAGATAGACATCTGCGGAAGCACGCAAACAGCACAAGGAAGAAGAAGAAGCTTGGAGCACAACCACACAATACTGAATGTATTACTAGAGAATGTACAAAGATAAGTAGCCCATTAGGGCAATAGGCGTATATACAATCCGGGGGAAAAAAACCTCCCAAAGAGGGAAAAAAGTGCCCCAGCGGTCCTAGTGTGTTCACACACATCACTACCTAAATATATCAACAAATCCCCCCTGGGAGTGATACGGTGAACAAGGAGCTGGCACTCATGTATAAGGAAGTGCCAAGCTATGTGGAAATCACTCCACAAAAGGAAGTAAGCCCAAAGCTTTGCGAAAAGCTTCAAACTTCTCCCTAGGAAGAGCCTTCATGAAAAGGTCTGCAATGTTCTCCTGCGTGGGCACATATGCCAAGCTGATCTCCCCAGCAGAGAACCTCTCCCTAACATAGTGATAATGAACCTCAATGTGCTTAGTGCGAGCATGGAACACATGGTTCCTTGCAACTGCCAATGCGCTCTGACTGTTAGTGAAGATGGTGGTGGGAGAAGACTCGCCAACACCCATATCAGCCATAAGGCGTCTGAGCCACACACACTCAACAATCGCTGTGAAAGCTACCCTATACTCAGCCTCACAACTGGAAGTGGCCACAGTAGGCTGCTTCTTGCTCAATCAAGATATACATGAGCTACCAAGCATGAAGCAAAAACCACTGGTGGACACACGAGTGTCATAGCAACCAGCCCAATCCGAGTCAGAAAAAGCATGAAAATTTGGCGGTAGTGATCCCCCCTTGGGATAAAACAACCCAAGTAGCCGAGTACCACTCAAGTAGCAAAAGATGCGCTTAACGGCTTGCCAATGCTTGACTCCTGGGCAATACATAAATCTGCTCATTTGTGAGACAACAAACTGAATATTTGGCCGAGTAATGCATAAGTAAATCAAGCATCCAACAGCTTGCTGATAGAGAACAACATCAAATGCATCTCCAGCATCATGAAGACTCAATCGTAAACCTGTCTCCATAGGAGTGGCAATAGGCTTACAGTCTTCAAGGCCAAAATGCTACAATAATGTGTTAATATATTTCGTTTGACACAAAGCCATTCCACCATCAACTTGCATAAACTGAATACCCAAATAGTGATGCAAATGCCCCAAATCAGACGTCTCAAATGAGGCATGCAAATCAGCCTTGAAATCAGCAATATGCTTCTCAATAGGACCAGTGAGCAGCATGTCATTAACATAGACAACAATGATCAAAAGCACATCATTAGCATGCTTAACATATAAGGTGCTTTCAGTTGGACTATTCTCAAAACCATGTGCAATCAGATAGGCATGTATCTTCTCATACCAAGCACGTGGTGCTTGCTTTAAGCCATATAATGCCTTCTTTAACTTGCACACCTGGTTTTCATGCCCTTTCTACACAAAGCCACGGGGCTGAAAAACATACACTTCTTCATGCAAGTCACCATTCAGAAATGCTGTTTTAATGTCCAACTGATGTACATTCCAACCATGATGGGCTGCAAGTGCACAAATGCTCCGAACAATAGTCATACGGCATGTAGGTGCAAAGGTCTCATCAAAATCAATGCCTCTTTCCTGCGCATAACCCTTTGCAACAAGCCTAGCCTTATACATGTCGACTGTACCATCAGGTTTACGCTTCAGCTTGTATACCCACTTAGTGCCAATGGCCTTCTTGCCAGGAGGCAAGTCACATAAAGACCATGTATCAGTCTTCATTATAGCATCATATTCAGATTGCATAGAAGCCATCCAATTTTCTGAATTCTGTGCTTCATCAAAAGAAACAGGCTAATTCTCACCACAAAGACTAGATGCAGCCATAGCATAGCAATCTGATGCAAAGGAGGCACTATGAGAGCCTGAACGAGTACGATATGACAAAGGTGCATCTAATTTGCTGTCACGCAAAGTTTGCACCAGCCATTTTGGCATAGTTTTTGCCTGCTCAATATCAGCTCTTCATCAACAAGTGCATCATGTAAATCTGCATCAGAAATGAAATGATCTACATCATCATATGAAACTTGCAAAGGCTGAGAAGTTGCCTCATTAGGACCGACACTAGACTGTCCACCTGTAAAAAGAGGCATCAAAGTATCATGCATGTCTTTGGAGCTAACAGATGTCTCCTTAGTACATGAAAGCAATGGCTGAATAGCATCTTCCACAAAGACAACATCACGGCTAACCAGAATGCGTTTAGTCTGTGGATGATAGAGACGATAGCCTTTACTTTCAGAACTATACCCAACAAAAATACATTTTACTGCCTTATCATCCAATTTTCTACGATGTTGTTCAGGCACTAGTGCATATGCCAAACAACAAAAAACATGCAGATGAGCAACAAATGGCTTGCGGTCATGCCAAGCCACATATGGAGTGATAGACTGCAGCGCTTTAGTGGGACACCTGTTCGGTACATATGCTGCACACATGATAGCCTCAAGCCAGAAACTATGTGGTAAAGCCTAACTTTTGACCATGCACCTCGCCATCTCCATGAGGGACCTGTTCTTTCGTTCAGTAACTCCATTTTGTTGAGGTGTATATGGCACTGTACAGTGGTGTTTTATCCCACGTTCAGCCAGAAATGCATTAAAATTAGAAGACATATATTCCCCCCCTCGATCAGAATGGAGGGTCCCCATTTTACATGCTGACAGATTTTCAGCCAAAACCAAAAACTATTTAAAGCACATGAACACTTCGGACTTTGCTTTGAGTGTATATACCCATGCATGCTTGGAAAAATCATCAATGAAAGTCATGAAGTAAAAGTAATTTCCAAAAGAGGGTGTCTGCATAGGAACACAGACATCACTATGTACAAGCTGCAATTTCTCTGTAGCCCGAACTGAACCATCTTTTGGAAAGGAGGAACGCTGCATTTTGCCCAAAATACAGCCTTCACAAACATGTTTTCCATGTGCCTCAAGTTTGGGCAAAGAGGACACCATTTCAGATTTCTGCAGGCGTAGCAGACTAGCAAAATTCAGATGACCAAAGCGTGCATGCCAAAGCTTTGCATGTGACATAGCCTGAGAATCATTTATTGCACATGCCAAATCATTTCCAGATCTTTCATAGTCTATGAGCTTATATAGCCCACGACATAAAATGCCAGAAGCAATGATAACATCGCCATTTGACAGATCATGAACTGTACATCTATCATCAACAAATTTCACAACCAAGCCAATCTTGGCTAATGCAGAAACTGATAACAGATTCTTCTTGATTTTTGGCACAAATAAAGCATCTGACAAAGTGAAAGAACTACCATCAGCAGTAGTCAAAATGATCTAACCAACTCCCATAACATGATAAGAGGAGTTGTTTGCGCATGTAACAGTATTCCCTGTAGGGGCAGGCTCGAGTGAAGAGAAGAAACTACGCTACAAGGTAATATGTCTGGTCGCCCCACTGTCAAAATACTAAACATCTGAGTCTACTGCAGACATGCACTGCTCATGAGAAGATGGGTCAACACTGCAGACAGTAGTAAACGCCCATTCTTCTTCCTGCACAAGATTTGCAGACTCTATTTTTGGTGTAGAGGCCTCTGCAACAACCATTCCAGCCTCTTTCTTCTTTGCCTCTTTAGCAGCCAGTTTTGGATAGTTCTTTATGATATGATCATTCCCTTTACAATACTTACAAAACAATTTCTGCTTTTTTGATTTCTTCTCATCTTTATCTTCCTTCTTCAAATATGCAGAATTAGCAGATTTCTGCTTACTAGTTGAAGAGCTCCATTTTCCTTTGCCCTTCTGACTAGCTAGGAAAGCTTGATCTGCAACTCGCATAATGGACCTGTTCTGCCTAGATTGATCTTCTTGCAACAGAACAGAGACTAACTCCTCAAATGACAAGGCATTTGGATCGCCTTTCATCATCAACCGAAGAGTAGAAGCAAAACTCTGATATGAATCAGGAAGACCATTCAGAACGGTCTGCACAAGTGAGCTATCTGGTATAATCTCATCAGCAAAAATCAATTTTTCCTTCAAGTCTTTGATCTTCGTCAGGAAACTGTCCATAGAATCACCTTCATTCATGTGCTCACTCTCCAACTGTTTTCGGAGGTAAGTAACACGAGCCTCATTCCTAGCTTGGTACAATGTGCTAAGTGTATCCCAAGCATCCTTAGCTGTTCTGCAAGAGCGAATGTGAGGAATAATGGCAGGTTTGATAGACAAAGCTATCAATGCATGTGCCTGGGCATCTCTACCATCCCAGCAAATCTGCTCTGCAGTCGGTGCAGTAGAAACAACAGCACGAACAGGAATCTGCGGAATATCATCTTTGACACCATCTTCATCAGCTCCAGCACCTGTATTTGCAGTACCTGTAGTCAGAGGTGTAACAAGACATCTTTCAACACCCTGCACAATGTTCCACAATCCTTTTGCAACCAATACATGTCGCATCATATAAGCCCATAATAGGTAGTTGGTACCATCCAACTTATCCTCAACAGCCAACATACGGAATACATCATTGCTTTCAGCCATGGCTGGTGACTAAAATAGGTTGATGGACAAAATTGACTATATCTCAAAAAGTTGAAGAGAACTGCCTAGACGAGTTCTATCAGACTTGTAGTAGACTTCGAGATGCTTAAACTGGCGAATAGAAACTGGTATATACCTTTGGCACAAAAAGACGAAATAGCCTGCACAAGCACTGCGATAGTGTGTTCCGAGGCTGAAACGAGCTCAGATCGCGATTTTGGCACCACACAGCAAAGCTGTTTTGATCTCGGAAACACTCTGAGTATGCTCACCAAAATTCGTACGATTCTAAGACTACAAACGGAGGAGTGTCGACGGTGCCCTAGATGAAGCGACGACCTGCTGTTAGCTCAGGACCAATGATGGATGATGCAGTATTGTTAAATCAGGGTATACAAACTAAGGAATATTCTTGGTCTGTAAGTAATAATATGCTGGAAATCAGTATACTTCGTATTCCGAGTCAGCAGCTCCAGAAGCAGCAGCGACATCGAGGGGAATATGAAAAGAAAGCTAGTGTTCGACCAATGATTATCTTGCAAAGTACAATTTGTTAGAATTGTATGATTGGAAGCTTTTGCATCATAAGATGTAGTATTGAGGAATTTAAATATCAATTTCGTATTATTGAAGTACGAATTTTTGTTCTGTTCAATGATTATTCTAGCACGCGTAGAAGAGTTGTTAAGTGGATTATTGATATGTGGGGCAATCGATTGTGGATGATTTTTATGATAATCCATGCTACAATATTATTGAGTTGCATGAAGTGTTACGTGCGTAAGTACGATCATCATTACAGTAAGTGGCAGTTCAAGCAGTCGCACTTGTGGAAAGAATATTTTCAGTTCTACTTAAAGGTTTCCAGGATAATACTTTTTCCTGCGTCTTTTGTATTAGTGCTTGAAGTAGGAGTCATGAGAGGGTGTATGAGGAAGAGAGAAGTGGTAGTGCGAAAGGAAGATACAACAATGGAGGAGAGTGATAGCTCGTTGAAGGAGGATGAAGATGAGATATCAACACCATCTACAACGACTAAGGGTGTGCGAACGCTTATGGGGTCATTCACAGATTTTAAAGTCAAAGTGGATACACAGTCTGCTCTGAATGAGAATTGGCTCAGAGGGATTGGATTATTACAGTTCGCTATGTTGCCATGGGAGCGCTGGAAATGCAATTATGAGGCAAAGGGCCAGCTGGAAATCATGCGGAAGATGAAGGGTCGGTTATCATGTCAGGTAAAATTTTCACCGGAATTACTTGTAGAAGTATTTCAATTGCCTATATACGAGGATATAGTCATTCCAAAATGTTCGGAGGAAGCTTTGAAGAAAGAATTTGGACCCCGAGAAGGCAGACGGAAGTACTATATGATGAAGAATGCAAGCTATATTCGAAGGGAGCAGCTAAAATGGTATTTGGAAAGATTATGTTTTATCATTAAATATGATTCTATGTCCAGGGAGAATTTTGCACCTCTGGCCTATGCAGAGGTAGGTGGAAGAGTAAGTTGGGCCCATTGGGTGTATGATCACCTACATAATGAGATCTTCATCGGTGATAGGCGTAAAACGCAAACCAATAGTCGATTATCAACATATTTAGCTGCCTTATTCGAGTTTGTGCAGTTAGTCGAAGGTCAGAAGATTGTGTGGCCTAAGGAGATCAATTTTTGTGTTCATCAAGTGATGAGTCGAGAGCAGGACCAGTTAGAAGCGAAAGAGGTAATGGATAGACCTTCAGAGACGTCTGAAGATCTTCTTCATGCTGGTTATATTGCACAAGAGAAGGAATCGGCTAGTCAGATTATTCAACCTGATACGAGAAACAGGAATACAGGAAGATATTTTGTTGCAGGTGCAAGATAGTGTAGAGCATCCAAAAGCATTCGGAACTGTTTTTAGATTGTCTAGAAAAAGAAGAGTGGAGGAACAACTACAAGCAGTGGATGAAAAAAATTTGAAGGATGTTAATACTTTAGATTATGACGTGCTTGGCATGAAGAAGAGGTTGCAGGAAGTTTTGGACTTTTTAGTTTTTCAAGAGGAAAAATTGTTTCGGCATGAACAGAAAAAAGTATTTATTAATGAGAATGATTATCAGTCTTTGCAGGAGAAGACTAACAAACTTTAGGAAGCATTGGATAAAAAGGTATGTATGTTGGAGGAATTGCAGAATGATAAGTTGCAATATGCGATAGAATGTCTAGTGCGAAGAAGTCTATGCATGATTATGAAGAATGGCAGAAGTATTTGCAAGCGCAGATTCAAAAAGAAATGACGGATTTTTCAGTGTTAAATGCTACTTTGCAGACGGAACAGGTAGTTATTCAATCGCGATTACAAGTCTTGCAGGAATTAGAGAAGCAGATATTAAAAGAGCAATATGTGGAGTTAGAGGCTACGTTGATGATGAAGTTGGATATAAGCTTATTGAAGCAACAACTGAATAAATATGTTCAGGATATTTGGAATGTTTTCCAAAATCAGTGGCTCGGTATGTTTAAGTTTCAGTATGAACAGGTGCAGACATGTTTTGTTTCAAAACATGAAAAATATTTAGTAGGTATAATTTCAAAGCAAGAGAGGCAGATCGAGGAGCAGATACAGTTAATTGCAGAATTGCGGGAACAATTGTTGAAAAGGAAATTAGAAGAAAAGGTGGAAATATTTGATGCAGATTTTCGAGAAAAGCAGGATCGTGCAGCGGAAGATGTTGATAATTTGTAGAATGAGAAGATTAGGGTGGAAGAAGAGCAGATTTCCAAACAGTCGCGGGAGATAATCTTATATGATCAAGGGATTGTCAAATTCGAGTCTAATTTTTGACAAAATTACCCACCGAGCTGTGCCAGGTGTTGAAGGCAGGGGGATCTGATAAAATAAAATAAAAAGAAAAAGAAAAAGACGGCTACGATGAGATTAAAAAGGACACGTCGCAAGTAAAGGGGGAAGTTACAAGAAAGGAGTTTGTGAAAAACCGTAAGGAAAAAGAAGTCACAAGAAGAGAGAGCGCAACCACCGCAAGAAGAAGGTAGAAGTCCTGAGAAGAGAAGCAGACTTGATGAGAAGAAGCAGCGCCACTACAGTGGAAAAGAAGAAGTTCTTCTGACAAGGATTTGGGAGGACCGGAGAAATTCTGTCTTCACAGAGATGACTATGACTTTTGTACCTGATGTAACTTTGTGATGAATGCTCTAGTATGAAATCTATGAAGTTCTTATACATGTAAAAATCTGTATTCGCAATACTTATGTTTACCAAGGAAATGAACAGCAGATGTTTTACAAAACAGTAGTTCTTCTCTGTATTTCTTCAAATCCTCTCTGTTAAGTTTAATGAGAGATTCAAGTAGTCTACATAGAGGCACAACGTAATTCATATGACTGTGAGTGTGTAAGAAGCTAGAAATCTTGGAAGGTGGTATCTGAACAAGTGACAGAGTAAATCTGACACAGTAGAAGGCACCGGAACGAAACATTTTGGTGAATGGATAACTAAATGCAATTTTTGGTGGAAATCTCTGCGTATGCAGAGCAATGCCAATAGGAAAACAAGTATTTCTGTTTGTTCTTTAATTTGATGTTGTGTTGAACCTCAGAACCCTCAACAAAGAGGCAGGTTCAATAATGGAGGAAACAACTACCATCAAAATTACAACCAAGGCTACAAAAAAAACTATCAAGGAGGCTTCAGAGGAAGGAGAGACTACAACAACTATATATATGATCAAGAGGATTCCCTATTGCTCATAAATATGATAGCTAAGCAAGGTAAAGATGATGAGTACATAGTTTATATTGATTCTGGTTGTTGCAATCATGTAGCAATCAATGTAGCATTATTGACTGACCTTGAAGAACCCAAAGGAAAGCAATAAGTTCAGATAGGTGATGAAACTAGGCACTCAATAAAGAAGATTGGAAATGTTAAAGCATCTCATGGTAACATGAACCTTCCAAGCAAGGTATTGTATGTGCCAATAATAACTAAGAATATAACCAGTGTTGGATAGATTGTTGAGAAGGGTTTACAGGTTAGATTCACAAGGCATGGATCATATGTGGTGGATCCACAACAAGGCTTCAAGAGGATTGCAAAAGGTGAGAAATTTGGTAGATTTTTTACCTTTGAAGTTGAGATATAAGAAATATTGCTCTCTTCAATTATAAGGACCAAACCTTATCTGAATTGGAGATATGACATAAGAGACTATGACATATAGGTGAAAGGACATTAAAGAAAATATGCAGGGATCATAATGTGCTTGGCATTCCAAATGTGTCCAAACAACACATGATTTACAAATGTGGAGCATGGCAATTTGGCAAGTCACATAGGCAACCATTCAACAAAAGAGGACACATGTATGAAGACCACTTGAAGCTTGTGCACATAGATGTGTGGGGTCCTAGCAGAGAGACATCAATTTCAGGGTCAAGGTATTATGTTTCATTCATAGATGACTATAGTAGGTGGAAAATAATTTATTTTATGAAGCATAAAGATGAAGTCTTCACTTGTTCCAAGAAGTATTTGGCATTGGTTGAGAATCAAACAGGTAAAAGTTTGAAGAGGCTCAGATCTAATGGAGGTGGTGAGTATTTCTCACATGAGTTTGACTTCTTCTTAGAGCACAGAGGCATAAAGAGAGTTTGAACAGAATGGAGTGGCAAAGAGAAGAAACAGATTAATAGTAGAGGCTGCAAGATCAACATTGAATGAGACAAAACTCCCTAACTATGTATGGGTAGAGGCTGTTTCCATAGCCACTTACCTAGTCAATAGGCTTCCATCCAATTCTCTGTATGGGATGACACCTTATGAGGCACGGAATGGCAGGAGACCTTCTTTAGATTGTTGTAGCACACATACCCTCACAGATTAGGAGGAAGCTTGATCCAAAAGCTGAACAATGCATATTTATTGGCTATGATCAGAATGCGAAAGGATATATGTTATATAATCCCACTAACAAAGGATTTACACTTAGTAGGGATGTGGTATTTGATGAAAATAACTCTTGTTTTGAGGATGATTGCATGAAAATAAAGCTACCCCATGATTTGGAAAATGATTTTCCAAATCTAACCAAAGAAGAACCACATACATCAGAGGATGTCAACTCAGAAGATGAAGAACAAATTGATTTTGAAGCTTGGAAGTCCAAGGCAAAGCAAAGTAAAAAAAAATTGGAAGACATTCCAGAGTCATCCAATCAAGCACTTAGAAGATTTCAAAGGGAAAGCAAGAAACCTATAAGGTATGGTTGTGAACATCACCAAACGGTACGTTAGGTTCGGTACGTACGGTTCGCATCTGGTTCGAGATCCGAACCGAATCTTGAGGTTCGGTACGTTTGGTACGTTGTTCCATAATTTTACAATTCATAAATTACAAAAATATACAGATATTATATGTTGCTGATTCAAGAATCAAGTTATCTAAACACTAATATCAACAATAAACAATGAATTATGAAAAAAAAGAGTCGGACCATGCTCAAATCAAGTGAAAAAATATGAAAATGTTGCATAAATTTAAAAATAAATTGAACACTTCATTGTTCATTAAGAAGACTAATTTAGAGGTTATTTATCTATTTTTTATGTGGATGACATTATTATTACAGGGAATGATGCCAATGACATCAAGAAGATCAAAGCCTGGATGAAGGAGGAGTTTAAGATCAATGATCTTG
Organism: Ceratopteris richardii; assembly: GCA_020310875.1. Classification (NCBI taxonomy): domain Eukaryota; kingdom Viridiplantae; phylum Streptophyta; class Polypodiopsida; order Polypodiales; family Pteridaceae; genus Ceratopteris; species Ceratopteris richardii. The sequence continues at coordinate 124,631,501 of CM035419.1, forward strand.
GATTGCTTACATATTTTCTTTGCTTAGAGATTGTTTATACAGATTCTGGTGTTTTCATTACTTAGAGAAAGTATATCCATGATATACTAGTCAAGTTCAAAATGGAAAATGCAAAAATTTTAGGTACACCCATGGAATTGAATCACAAACTCAGTGCTCATGAAGGAGAGCTTCTTGAAGACATTACAGGTTATCAAAGTCTTGTTGGGCGTCTCAATTATGCAACCCTAACAAGAGTGGATATATGTTATGGGGTGAGTACATTGAGTCAATTCATGCATACACCAAGAAAACCTCACATGAAAGCTATCAAAAGGATCTTAAAGTACTTGAAGGGTACCATAAATGAAGGGTATTTTATCCATTTACATCTAACTTGGATATCAAGCTATACTCTGATGCAGATTGGGCTGGCTCAAAAGATGATAGGAGGAGCACCTCTTGCTACTTATCTTTTGCACGGTCTAAGTTGATTTCATGGTCATCAAAGAAACAACCAACTTTGGCATTGTCATCAAGTGAAGTTGAATATAGGGGCTTTGCAAATGCAACACAAGAGGGAATGTGGCTAAATCTACTCTACTCAGACTTGGGGCTACATACATACACTCCAATGATCTTCGAAGATAATACTAGCTCACTATATTTGGTTGCTTATCTTGTATATCATGCAAGGACTAAGCCCATTTTGAAGTGCATTATCATTATGTGAGAGAGAAACTACTTAGCAAGGACATACAATTGTCCTATGTATAAAAAAACTTGCAATGTGCAAATATGCTAACTAAATCTTTGGATGGAACTAAATTGAACAGGTTCAAGATGATGATTGGATTGCAGGAGATCAAAGAGAGTTAAAGCACAAGCATGTTCGGCTTGAGGGGGAGCTATTGGTGCAATTAATCCATGCCTAAATCCTTGGCTACTCAGCCATAAGATCTCTGCATTCATGTATTAGCACATGAATGATCTCTTGTAAAAAAAATAATTTTTACTCCTTGTAAAAGTGCATTAGTGGAATTACTTCAATCACGAGTACTTACAAGAATCTTTCCACCAATTATTTGGTGAGGATTTATGGAAAATCGTCCTAAAATTTTGAAAATTTTCTAGGTAAATATTCAAATTCAATTTTGAATCTTGGCTCTAACAAAAATGCTATAAAAGAGGACTATCTAGTCGTGTGGATACGCAACTAGAAGAGCCTGATTTGGAGAGACATTTAGAGGGATTGAATATGGATATTGAGCTTATAATATAGCTCTGTCATTCCCCTCACATTGCGCAATCATTCATTGCCAATTTCAATGTAATGTATGTGCATTAATACATATAGTTTTCTCATATCTCATCTCTTCTACTCTAGCATGCATCACTCAGAACAATGAACTTCCCTGATCCATTTCTCAGTGTGTACTTGATTATTTGAAGTGATTCAAGTTGTTATAGATTCCTTAGACCATCTAACTTCTTGCTACAAAGTTTCATTTTAATTGGCTCAATCATTCTCGAGTTATGTGCAAAACATTACCCTCTGGTCTGCATACTGTTAACCCTCGAAAATGTCAAGATGCATCTCTAATTTGCTAAGCATCATTCTTTGAGCATAGTTTATCATTTTAAGTGAAATAACTTGCAAAAGTTAGCTACCCAAGCTAGATTTTGTTCAGTTGTTAGCAGAGAAAGAGAACTGTTCATTTCTCTGAATAGGTGTAGTGACCAAAATAACAAGTTTTGGTTCATAGTGAAAAGTCCAAGTAATCTATTTTGATCCAATGATTTGAGGATCATCTTTCAAAGTACTTGGGTGATTATTTGTGCTTCTTGAAAAGCTCAAGAGGTCTACTTTGCACTCTGCAACTTAGTTTTGGCTAGTGTGATATAGGAATTTGTAGCACCATCTCATCTCTGAAATGTGTCCACCATCTCCTCAAACACGTTTGTCGATAATCTCAACTGTCAATGTTGTGTTTACAATATGGGCCTCTACCTATCTTTGTTCCTCTATTTTTGTGACCACCTTGAACCATCCACAATTTGTTCAATAGAGTGTGGGATGGGATTTCTAGAATCATAGAGCTGCCTCACCCATCGTGGCAATGGCTTTTCCACTTGAGTGATAGTAGTTTGGTGACTTTTAGTCTTATCATTTGAGGATGATTCTTCCTTCTCTTCCTTAGAAGGGCTAGCTCTTGGGTCAGGTTCATAGTGGATTACTTCTTTGTCTGTTGATAAAGTGGAGGCTTTCTTTTCTTCTTCCACCACATGTGATTGCTCCTCCGTGATCACCACATCGCAACTCACTATGATCTTCTTTGCTTCTGGGTCATAAAGCTTGGAATCGTTCTTCTCTTTACTGTACCCTAAGAAGATACATTTGGTGCTTTTTGGTCGAAGCTTGTTTCTCTCTTTGTTTGGAATGTGTACATAACACTGACTTTGAAATGGGAAATAGAAGGCTTTCTACCAGTGTAGGCTTCTTATGGAATCTCTCCATCAAGTGCTCTAGTGTAGCTATGAGTCAAGATGTAAACAGTTGTGTTTACAACCTCTCCCAAAAAATGATTAGGAAGCCTTTTCCCTTCAATATGCACCTTGCCATTTCCATGATGGCTCGATTCTGGTGTTCAACAACACCATTCTATTGAGGGCTATGTGCCATTGTGAGTTCACGCTTGATTCCTTTGCCCTTACAAAAGTCATCAAATTTTGTTGACGTGAACTCACCACCACCATCCATCCTCAACTTCTTCATCTTTTTCCCTTTTTCAGTTTCAACAAGCTGAATCCATTCTTTAAACTTACTAAAAGCTTGAGCCTTATCACAAAGAAAGTACACCAACATCTTCCTACTCTAGTAGTCGATGAGTAACATGAAGTAGGAAGATCCTCCCAAGGCTTGTGTAGGGAGTCATCTGTGGCTAAATCTTTAGTTGAGGAACAAATTTCCTCTACTCTAATAAACAAAATCAAGCTTAGTTTTGATAGTGTTAGCAGCCTCCTTGCCCTTGCCACGTTTTGAAGAGTCACTCTTCTCCTCTTCCTTCTTAATGTGATAGTCTTGGATGCCTTTCTTCTTGCAATGGAAACTCTCCCTTGAACTTCTTCTTGTCCTTCTTTCTTTTGTCCCCATCTTTCAAAGAATCAGTTTTGGTACCTTTGGTATTTACCATGAATGCCGCTTCTCATTTACCGCTATCATTCCTTGCCTTGAGCCACAACTTCTTCTCCATGAATAAGGCACTGAATTCTTCAAAGGTTAGTGGTTGTGGTCTGATGTGAGTATTAAGGGCAATTACCAAACCGTCAAACTTCAGTGGAAAAATTCAAAGACAACACCAAGCTAGCTTGTCACTTGACTTTGGTACACCTTCTCTGGCCATTTGATCTCGTAGATTCTTTATGCGAGTGATACACACTTCATCACTCTCCCCATCGAGTTTACCTTCTATGAAGGCTGATCATTTACAATGTTTGCATGATCGGCATCACCACTACTCTGATTTGTGTTTCACATGCTCTTGCTGATGAATCACCTTGATTCCCAACTGTAGATGATGACATGCCACTTGACATCTTCTCTTTTTAAGTCATTCAAAAACTTCTATAACTTCTGCATTTTTGCTTCTATGATACTCAAAACCTCCTATGCTCTAATACCATGCTAGAAAATAATGAACAAGACTAATAACATAGCGGATTTGGATGTTCAAGAAGAGTAGTGAGAGGTAGAACAATATACTAGAAATGTACACATATAGAGAGATAGAGAACTCGAATTCTCTAATTGCCAACAATAATGTATATACAATGATGATATTGTCCACCCATGCGCTCCCACTGTGGAGCTTCGCTGGATGCTAGGTTTTAGGCATAACCATCAAGATCATCTGCAATTTTGAAACATCCCAAATTATGTAATTATCGAGCTGAGTAAATCTCTAGACATAAATTAGACCACCAAACAAATTCAGACTATCGATCTGGTCATCGAACTTCTAGACACCTTGACCACCGAACTATCATACCTTAGGACTTCCTTCGAGACTCCAAACACATCATCGTAATTCAAAATTGGTTGACTACTGAACTATCATACCTCTGGAATTCCGATGTTACTAAAGTATTTCCCCTCACTAACCTTGTGACTAGACTCACATAGATCATCTAGAACGTTTGCTAGTCTCATGTAGACCTCATCACAAATCTTTAGACTCTCATAATGGCTTCTCCTCATAATGGGGGCCATACAACTTAGAATACTGTGGATCATTTGTGATCACATGTGGGTGGTGTATTGAGTACATCTAACAAGTATATCAAATGTTTAAGGTTAGATGGAGTGGCAAAATACTTCTCCCATGAATTCTTTGATTTTTTTTGGAATCAAATGGCATCAAGAGAGAAACCACATGAAAGTAGAAACCACAACAAAATGGTGTAGGCAAAAGGAAGCATAGCTACATTGCAGAATGTGCTAGGGCTATGATGAAGGACGTGGGGATTCTTGATTGCTATTGGGCTGATGTAGCAACCACTACAGTATACATCATGAATAATGATCCTCTACTGTCATCGATACATCTACTCATTCTTTCTCTACACTTGGGCTACTTCAAAAGTGCTGTGAACTACTCATGCTTTTGAATCTTTTTGATGTGATACCTCGAGATTTACATTTATTTGCATAACTTGCAAAATGTGCCCATATATCACTATTTGGATTAGATGATCCTGCCACATTATTACCTGTACTAAAAAGATGCTCTTTTATCCGAGTTGCATTTCCTACATAATGATGTCCACAACATTTGCATTGTATTGTGGACACCGTTTTACCCTCTTGATGAACAATCACATATGATCATTCTTTTCCTTTTCCAATAGTGCTTGTAATATGCTTTCTGAAGACTACATCTACAAAAAGACAACATAAATCAACATCAGATAAGATATATAATCAATGTTGAGTCAAACAATTACCATAGACTTTAATTCTCAATCATACACCCATATACAATTACACATACTATTGTGAAGTAAAAATCATTGTTGAGTCAAACAATCACGTAGATTTTAATTCTCAATCATACACACACATACATTGAAACATACATACACTTACACATACTATTGTGAAAAAGGAATCAATGTTGAGTCAAACAATCACAATAGATTTTTAATTCCTAATCATATGCACATACACTTACACATACTATTGTGAAGTAAAAATCAATGTTGAGTCAAACAATCACAATAGATTTTAAATTCCCAATCATATGCACATACTCTTACACATATTATTGTGAAGTAAGAAATTAGAATCAATGTTGAGTCAGACAATCACAATAGATTCTAAATTCCCAATCATATGCACATATATTTACACATACTATTGTGAAGTAAGAATGAATATTGAGTGAGACAATCACAATAGATTTTTCATTCACAATTATACACTCATATGCATACACATACTATCCGATGGAACTTTTTATATACTATATACTCATACAAACACATACATATACTATTGTGAAGTAAGAATCAATGTTGAGTCAAACATAATCTACCTATATCTTTTAATAATAAATCTAATGTATCACAATAGATTTTAAATTCCTGATCATATGCACATACACTTACACATAGTATTGTGAAGTAAGAATCAAGGTTGAGTCAAACAATTGCAATAGATTTTAAAATCCCAATCATATGCACATACACTTAGACATACTATTGTGAAGTAAGAATCAATGTTGAATCAGACAATCACAATAGATTCTGAATTCCCAATCATTTGCACATACATTTACACATACTATTGTTAAGTAAGGATCAATATTGAGTCAGACAATCACATAGATTTCTCATTCATAGTTATACACTCATATGATTACACATACTATCAGATTAAACTTTATATATACTATATACTCATACACACACATACATATACTATTGTGAAGTAAGAATCCATGTTGAGTCAAACAATCACAATAGTCTTTAACTCACAAACAAAAATATTTTTTCTTTATGAATTTAAAATTAAATTACTTAATATTTATAACAAGAGTTTATACCTTGTTCTTTCTATGACACTTTACGTTCATAAAGAGAAAAGTATCTCTTGTGAAAAATGAGTATAGTTGCATTGTTTTATAAAATATTATTCAACCAACTTCATTTCGATTGAAAAAGTATTCGATCGAGACTATTTTGATAAAAAACATTCTCGATCGAAAACTTTTTCAATCGAAAGCACGTTCAATAAAAAATTGTCGAACTACCATGCAAAAAATATTTGGGCGTGTCTGAATAAGTTGATGTCACACCGAATTAATTCGGTCAAATAATAGGGGCTTACCATAAAATTCCATAATTATTCATGAATAAACAAATTGTTGAATAACGGATAATGCAACCTAGATGAAGAAGACATCAAGGATATCAAAGTGAAGCTTGTGAAGTAGTTCAAGATCTCTTACCCTCGAGATCTAAGATACTTCATAGATATTGAAGTCATATATAAGGATAATGTTATTTGGCTTATGTAAAGAAAGTATATCTTGGATGTATTGAAAAATTATGGATTCACAAGATGCAAACCATTGAGAAACCCAATGGAAGTAAACATTAGTGGTATATTTCGGTATTGATGTGTGTCAACATACTCAGGACAACCGGGGCATGTTTTTTCCTCTTTAGGAGGTTTTTCCCGAGTGTGTATATACATCTATAACCCTAATGATTTACTTATTCTAGTACATTCACAAGGAAATACATTTTGTACTGTGTATTATGCTCCAAGATTCTTCTTCTTCCTTGTGTTGTTCGCATGCTTTTACAAACCTCAACCTTCAACAATTGGTACGAGTGCAATTCATCGCTTCATGTAGGGCATCATCAACACCCCTCTAGTCATAGTCTCAGAATCCCATGAAAATTGATGAGAATACTTAGAGTGATTAGGAGTTCAAAACAACTTCATTCTGTGGCACCAGAATTTTGATCTCAACTCGTTTTGGCCTCCGATTACATTATCATAGTGCTTGTGTAGGCAATTTTGTCCTTTTGTGATAAATATGTATACAACTTATCCTTCATCAATACAAGCAACTCGAACTCTACTATGGGTTTAGCAGAGTTCGATAGGGTGGTTCTATCCAAATTTTTGAGATATATTCATTTTTTTACATTAGGTTATTTTAATTAGTGATCATGGATGAAAGCAATGATGTATTTTTTATGTTGGCTATTGAGGACAGCTTGGATGGTACCAATTACTCATTATGGGAATATATGATGCATCATGTATTGGTAACAAAAGGGCTATGGAATATTGTGCAAGGTACTTCAAATTACCATACTACACAAAAATGCAACTATTGAAGGTGATGGAGACGGCATTGAAGATGATGATCTTCATATTCGTGTACATGTTACGATTCCTACTGCACCTATTATAGAGCAACTTTGATGGGATAGTAGAGATGATCAGGCAGAAGCATTGATATCTTTGTCTATCAAACATGTCATTATCCCTCACATTCACTCTTGCAAAATAGCAAAGTATTCTTGGGATACACTTACCACTTTACACTAGGAAAGAAATGAGGCTCATATTCCTTACCGCCAAAAATAGTTGGAGAGTGAGCACATGAATGAAGGATATTCCATGGATAGTTCTTTGACAGAGATCAAAGATTTGAAAGAGCAATTGATTCCTGCTGATGAAGTCTTACTAGGTAGTTCACTAATGCAAACTATTCTTAATGGTTTTCCAGATTCATATCATAGTTTTGCTTCTACTCTTCAATTGATGATGAAAGACAATCCAACTGCGTTACATTTGGGAAGTTAGTCTTTATTTTGCAAGGAGATGAATCCATGTAGAACATGTCTATTATGTGTGTTGCACATTAGGCTTTCTTAGCTAGTCAGAAGGGCAAAGGTAAATGGAGCTCATCTACTAGTACCCAGAAATGTGCCACATTGCATAATTAAAAAAGGAAGATAAGATGAGAAGAAAACAAAAAATCAGAAGAAATTTTGCAAATACTATAAAGGAAATGATCATGTCATAAAGAGTTATCCAAAACTGGCTACAAAAGAGGAAAAGAAGAAAGAGCTTGTAATGCTTGTTCTAGAGGCCTCTAAACCTAAAATAGAGTATGCTAATCTTATGCAAAACAAAGAATGGGCATTAACTAACTGTATGCACCTATGACCCGTCATCTCATGACCAATGTATGTCTGGAGTAGACTTAGATGTTTGACACTTTGATAGTGAGGCAACCAAATATAATACCTTGCAGCACAACTTCTTCAATTCACTTGAGCCTACCCTATAGGGAATATTTTCACATGTGCTAACAACTCCTCTTATCCTCTAATGTGAGTTGGTAAGATCATTCGGACTACTCCTGATGGTAGTTCTTTCACATTGTTAGATGCTTTGTTTATGCTAGGGATCAAGAAAAATATGTTGTCAGTCTCGGCATTAACCAAGATTGACTTGGTTATCAAATTTGTTGATGAGAGGTATACAATTCATGATCTCTCCAATGGCGATGTCATTAGTGCGTCTAGAATTTTATGTTGTGGGATCTATAAGCTCATAGACTACACAAAATCTATGAAGGATTCAGGATGTGTAGTTCAAGATTCTCAGACTATCTCAAATGCAAAGCTTTGGCACGTAGGCTTTGGTGCTACTTTGCTATGCCTGTAGAAATCTGAATTGGTGTCCTCTCTATGCAAACTTGTGGCACCTTGTAAACATGTCTATGAAGGCTGTAGTTTGGGCAAAATGCAAGATTCTTCCTTCCCTAAAGATGGTTCACTTTGAGATGCTCATAAATTTCAGCTTGTTCATAGTGATGTCTATGGTCCTAAGCAGACATCTTCTTTTGGGAACTACCTTTTCTTTGTGACTTTTATTGATGATTTTTCTAGGCATGCATGGGTTATCAATTGAAAGCAAATTCCAAAGTTTTTATGTGGTTCAAATAGTTTTTTGGTTTTGCATGAATATCTATCAGCATGCAAATCGGGCACCCTCCATTCTGATCGAGGGTGGGAAATATATGTCTTTTGATTTCAATGCATTTCTAGTTGAAATGGTGAGGTGTATGGTCAAAAGTCAAGCTTTACCACATAGCTTCTTGCTTGAGGCTTTTATATGTGCAACATATGTACTTAATATGTATCCCACCAAAGCACTACAGTCTATCACTCCATAAGAGGCTTGGCAGGGTTACAAGCAATCTATTTCTCATCTATGTGTCTTTGGTTGTCTGGAATATGCATTAGTGCTTGAACAACAACATAAGAAATTATATGATAAGCAATGAAATGTAATATTAATGAGTAGAATTCTGAAAGCAAAGGCTATCATCTATATCATCCATACAATAAACACATTTGCGTTAGCCATGATGTTTTTTTTGTGGAAGATGTAATTTGGCCATTACTTTCATGTACTAAGGAAACATCAATTAGCTCCAAAGATGTGTATGAAACTTTGTTGCCTCTTTTTACAAGTGGAAAATCAAGAGCTGGTTCAAATGAGTTAATTTCTTAGCCTTTACTGGTTCCACATGATGATGCAAATCATTCCATTTTTTATGCAAATTTACATGATGTGTTTTTTGATGGAGGGTTGATATAGAGGAGGCAAAAACTAAGCCTAAATGGTTGGTGCAAACTTTGTGAGATAGCAAATTAGATGCATCTCTGTCATATCATACTCGTTCAAGATCTCATAGTGCTTCTTTTGCATCAGATTGCTATGCAATGGTTGTATCTAGTCTTTGTGATGATAATGAGCCTATTTCTTTAGATGAAGCATAAAATTCAAAGGATTGGATGGCCACTATGCAATCAAAATATGGTTCTATTATGAAGAATACACATACACATTGTTGCAGAGGAAAGAAGAGCAAAGATGCAGAGAAAAAGAAGGGCCCCAAAATTTTTCCGAATTGGACACTTTATTTTTTGTATTGTAGTCATTTTGTAATATTTTTCCGATGTAAATGCACTAGAGGAGTCCTCTAGATGCATACCCCTAGAGATTTGTATCTTTACCTTTGTAAATTAGTAGGAAGTTAGTCTCTTAGTTAATAAAGGGCCGATCTCTTGTATTGAAAGTGCTTGTTTGCTGTTGGTAAGGTGTGTGTGAAGTGTAGGAAGTGCTGAAGTGTAGGAAGATCATTCTCGTGGCTCAGTATTTTGTTCCTAACTTGAAGCAGGAGTGTCAGAATTGATAAAAAAGACAACCCTTGGATGCGTCTTCTTGAGAGCTTCGAAAGGAACTTGCTATTTGCTATATTTGGAGTTCAGAGCTGAGAGAAAAGCTCGATTTACTATTGACTACTGTTCCAAGTGTCGCGACACCATAGCTGACTTTGAAAGCTTGAATGTGATGGATTTATACTTACTTGTACTTTGCTAGATTTCATTTGCATTGACCATTATTTGAATGCATGTCTTCATACACTCCGCTAGGTTTTGATACTCCTTGGATTGATAATTAAAGCGTGAATCCCCACTATATGCACTTGAGGGGGATTGAGGTACAGTCTCTTTCTCCACAAGTCCGTAAGTTGGTACTTAGGTACACATGTTTTTGGCGCCGTTGCCGGGGAGAGTCGAATCAAACCGAGGCATTTGTGTGATGGTGAAAAGCTCTTAGCATTGAAGTGAGTAGAGGCATTGTGAAATTCTCTTCTTTGGTAAGTCACTGTCATCCGCACTTACTACTTCTCACTTTTGGAGTGTGTGTAGTGAGTTAATAGTTTAGGGAAGGGAGTAGAGAGAGGAGTTAAAGTAGGTAGGAGGAAGTAAGTGAGTAGGCTAGGAAGGTAGGGTTAGTTTCAAGCTTGTCCTTTCAGCCTTTTTAGTTAGGTACTTCTCATAAGTATAAAAACCAAAAATCAAGTCTTTTTCAATTCACTTGTCCTCTAGCAAGTATTGAGAGAGAGAGAGAGCTCGAATGTCAAATATCACGAGAGAGAAAACTAGTTGCATGGAGCAAAGGCAGTGCAAGCAGAGGTGGAAAAGGGGCTTAAGGACGCTTGAAAGGTGAGCACAATCCATCCTTGCAAAAAAATTTAAGTTCAATCAAACAGAAGAAGGAAGACCTGCGACAGATGTCGTAAGGGGTTATCCTGGGCTGAGGAAACTTTTTTCTTTGATTCAAGAACTTGAGAGAGGGGAGACAGGCTCTAGGATCACTCACATTAAATTGAATGTCAAATTTACCTGCTTAAAGTTGAAAAAATTGCAAGTGCCATGATCTCCCACGGTTGAGTGTCGCCACATTTAGGTGTCATGATTTCCCACGGTTGATTGTCGCAATATTTACCCTTGTTGAGTATCGTGTTTGCTTCACGAAATTCGACAAGTGTCGAGTATTGTGGTCTTGCATCGTGACATTTGACGAGTGTCGAATATCAATGATTGTCTCACGATATTCGACAAGTGTCGAGTATCGTGGTCTTGCATCGTGACATTTGACGAGTGTCGAATATCGCGATTGTCTCGTGACATTTGACAAGTGTCGAGTATCATGGTTTTGCATCACGACATTTGACGAGTGTCAAATATTGTGATTGTCTCGCGACATTCGACAAGTGTCGAGTATCGTGGTCTTGCATCATGACATTTGACGAGTGTCGAATATCGTGATTGTCTCGCGACATTCGACAAGTGTCAAATATCGTGGAACTAGCTACCGCGACATTTCTTCAGTGGGAAATTCCAACTTAATAAAAAAAAAATTCATGCACCTCTATGATTTTAAAAAGAGAATTGGGAGCTAGGGGTGGCCTCAACTCAATTAGAGCTCTTAAGTGAATGAACCTAAGATTGGGAAGAATCCTAGGAAGCCGAAGAAGTGTAATCTCATCTATGGGAAGTGCAGCTGAACCGAGTATTCATTCGCATTACTCTGAAACCTCAAGTGAGTCTGAGGAGGAAATCCTTATGGCCTCAGAAGACATGCAGAATTCTGTACCAATAGTTGGTATAATGTCAATTATTGAAGGAGAGTATCGAACGATGTTAGAATATGTGAGCACCAATCAACATGGATTACCCATCTACCTAGATGGACTAAACAGATCAGTGGCTAGGCTAAAGAAAGCTACATATGCTTACATAGTGCCTAGGCCAGCTGTTAAGTATGTGGGAGGATTCTACATGGATAAAAGAGAGATTCTGTATGTAGTTACAGAGCATCCTGAAAAAATCAATGAACAAAGGGAAGAAGGCAATATCCACAACCTTAATGAAGAAGGACATGAGGAACAGGTGTCTACCCCTAGAGGGAAGTCCATTGTAATTAGGGTTTGGAGAGGAGACCTAATTCCCCAAGATGATTCCTTAATATATATTTATTTAGTCAACGGAATGGAGCATCTACTTAGATTGTGGGAAGAAGCTACCAATCCAACCACCATCTATGAGTTGCAAGATCCTGAAAACCCCACTCATATTATGTAATTGGACAAGAATCAAAGGAGGTACTGGCCCTTAACAGAACTAGAAAGAGCGGGGCTGAAATATCAGAACATTCTAGTATTCCCACCAAGGGATCAAGCCACAACCTCACGAAACCCCCAAGGAACTCATCAAGATACCTCTTATCAGCATTCAGGGCAGACCCAACAACCGAACATTCCAGTTAGACCCCACGTGTAGTTTGCCACACCTGGTAATAATCCTAACTATCGACCTCCTACAAATGTAGAACCGAGAAATAGAATCCCTGTTCGTGAGAGACCACCAATAGGACGAGAAGCATCTATACCGATAGGACGACCAATTTTCCTTGTAATGCCAAGACCACTTGAACCCGGAAGAAGATTGAGACCCATCCAAGTTGCCAAATGCATGAGAAGTCACTACGATGGCTCCAGTGAACCATACAACCATATAGCTGAATTCAAGAAAGTGATAAGAGCTGAACAAGTGGAAGACTTCTTGATCCAATTTGAATCATTCGGCCTAACCCTTACAGACACGGCCTTAGCTTGGTTCCAACCCTTAGATCCTAATAGTTTCCAAAACATGGAACAAGTCTATCAAGAATTGATTGAAGAATTCACTAAGTCCGGAATCAAAAACAACTCGTCATCATTAATCCATAGTTCTAAACAGGCTCCTACGGAATCGGTGAGATTGGCAGCAAGACGATTCAAACAATACGTGGATAGATGCTCTGTTGAGGAGAGACCCACTCAAAACAAAATGGTTTCATTGTTTTTGGAGGGACTAGTGAATGGATCATTGAGATCATTAGTATATTGTGAAGAGCGTCCAAAATTTGCAAGAGTGTATCGACCTAGAGGATAATCTAGCTGAAGAATTGAAGATATCTCAAGGCAGTGTGAAAAGCGAGGATAGCACTAGGAGCACGTCAATCCCAGGAACAATAGAGAAGAAATAGCCGATTTAGTGGCTAAGAAGCTGAATGTTCAAGGACAGAAGAATTACCCAAGTAATCCTATGAGAGTACCCATGCTTAGAAGATGTGTGCACTGTGGAGGTGACCATCCTTCTCACATGTGCAATAGGGGAGTAGTCCCACCACCTGCTTATGCTTACAATAGACCACCCGCCTAGGGCCCTACACATTATTGTAGCATAGAACAAAGGTAGAAAAATCACAGCACAGAGAATTGTCCTTACAATCGGCAATCAAGACCGGTACAACCACCCTTCAGGACTTATGGATACCCTTAGAGAGATCAAGGAGGAGAAGCTTTTAGATACCCCCCATACCAGCAGCAAGCACCTGCACTAGGACCTTATGCTTGTCAAGGGTACACTCAACCACAACCTGTATTAGGGCAACAACCACCACACCCCTAGCATGTTGTCCCAGTGAAAATGGCTCAACTTGAAGAGAACCCAGAAAGAGCGATAGTCCCAGCCACTCCAGTGGCTAGTACTGAGGCTTATGACCTATCTTATGACTCTAGTCAAGGAAATTATTTCACATATGAGGGCACTATAGCTGAGTATGGAAAATCTTACGAACCACATACCTATGGTTCTGAAGGACATGATAGCTCTTATGGATGTGATTAGGACTATGTGTCATTGATGTACACAGCCCCTAGAGCACCCATACCCCCCCGACCGATGAGTAGACCACCTACACCTAGAGGACCATGTTATAGATGCGGAGGTGATCACTTTATCAGAGAGTGTACATTACCTAACCCACCACCCCCTCAGAGAGTTTGGGAAGGATACTATAGTGATTGTGGTAAAGAACATCTTTTTAGAGATTGCCCAAAGAATCCCAACAAAGTTAACTCCAATGTGCAGATCAATGTGATAGAAGTGATAGAGTCATCGGTGAGTGATAAGGAGTACACGATACCATTGAAAGCAATACTGAGGGCTAAAGCGAGAGAGACTTCAAAAAATCCAGAGAAGATGATCACGCCGACAAAGAATTGAACATACCCAAACCTCAAGTAATTGCAGATTCGAAAGAGTCTGGGAAGAGTATTAAAAGTAAACGGACCCAAAGATGGCAGAATCGCAGAGAAAGGATGAAAGAAAAGAAACTACAACAAAAGATGGAGAATGAGAATAATGAACAAGGCCAAGAAGAAAAACAAGAACTTGAGGGAAACAATAAGATAGAAAAGCATAGAAAACAAGAAGCAGGATCACTTCTGGCCGACCCAATGCCAGAAGAGTTAGCCATGTGGATTCACGCATATCAGGCACGAATAAAAGCAGGACCAACCATTGAGCAACACGAAAGGGAATATCCAAGAGGCGATTTAGAGAAAGAAAGATTGGAGATCTATAAGAAATTAATTGAAGTAGCTCAGCAAACCTTAGAAAAACCTATTCAACCACTTCCCAACTCAAGAATTCCCAAAAACGAATTTCAAGAGTATGTCACACCTAGTGATCCCAAGGAAGGGAAGAAAGACGAGACGTGTGGTGAAAATTACTATGAGAATAAAAGAGAAGGATCCATTATCCTTGAAGTGGACGGGGAATGGCCTAGAAATTTATGGGCAAGAGTCCAAGAAGATAGATGGAAGAAAACTGAAGGAATTATACCTCCCTTTGAGGAATTAGAAGCGGAAGGTGAGTTTGAAGCTTCAATGCTTGAGTTAAACTCAGAAGGATTATTGCAATTGGACGAGAGCAAAACTAACGAAGACAGTGTGAAGGCTTTGTCAAACTACATGGGAGAATACGAACATAACTCTGAATTATATCATGTTCCCTTAGTGAGGCGAAAGGAGCAGAACCCATCAATTCAAACCTCAGACATCATACAACATCTTAAAAAAGTAAAAATACCTTGTACTCTGACATTGGAAGAACTCTTGAAGGTAAAACCGCAACTGAAGGAGAAGCTCACTAGTCAATTAGAAACAAAGTCAGACAAAAATGAGATGCCGGATGAAGTAGCCATAGTTAAAATCCCAGTCGATAAGGTTGGAGATTTCAGTGAGGGAGATGAAGGAAACACATGCCCCCCTATCACTTATAGAGGTTACACCACTAAAGCCATATTAGATTCGGGAGCGGGAGTAGGAATGGCTACCAACAAAATTCGGGAAAAATGGGGAAAACCAGCTTTACGACCAACCAAAATGAAGATTCAAATGGCAGATGGGCACACAAAACGGCCCTTAGGGTTATTAGAAAAAGTAACCTTTACCACTTGCGGAGTTGAATTCGAGCACACCTTAGCAATCTGTCAATTCAAAAAGGCTAGCAATTATGAGATGATATTGGGAAGGCCTTTCATGAGACTGCTTAAGGTAGTGCAAGACTGGGGAAAAGACGTTGTATACTTGCTACATGGGGGAACCACGACCAGAATAAATATCCATACTTACATGTATCAAGATGTTCCCCGCCTACAATGGAATCTGATACATAAGGAGGACGACGATCTATCGATTCATAGTATAAGTTCGAGTGACCAAACATGGATGAACGAAGACACTCATCTATGGATATGCCAGGCAACTAAAAGGGAAGAAGAAAGGAGGAGAGGATGGCAGCAAAGGCAGGGAGTATCTAGATCTATAGAAGATCCGGCTTACATGTCCCAAATATTCTTAGATGAAGAATTCGAACCTCATGGTTGGATGGAGATTTTAGCCACTCTTGATGTATGTGTAAATGAAGAAGTAATAACCATGAATGAATGCATTGATGAGGAAGGATACGATGTAAGTTTATACATGGTTGTTCTCCGAGAAGCCGAGGAAGGAGAAGTAATTGAAAAAGAATGGAAGGAAGATTATGAGAGCATTGAAATGGAATAGGAACAAATTGAGGTAGAAAGTGAAAATCAAAGAGTAAGTGTCATAACTAACGAGTTAAATCAAGGAATGACACAAAGGGAAGAACATGAACCAGACAAAGAAATCAGAGAGGAAGAAAAGAGGACTCAAGACCAATTCGAAGTACCTGTGCACTTCAAGAAATATGAGGTAGAGGAGAGGAAGATTGCTATTCAGATGCCAAAACCGAAAGCACGACCAGGAATAGCATACGACAATAAGGAACAAACCAAGAAAATACTAGTAGTTCTGGAGGATGGAGAAGAGAGATGCACTTTTATAGGACAGGATGTCTCATTAGAGGAAGAACAAGAGTTAATATAACTCATAAGAGATTATAGGGACGTCTTTGCATGGACATATAAGGATTTAAAAGGTGTCGATCCCTCTATTTGTGCCCATAGAATCCCTATGACAACAGAAGCCAAACCTTCTAAACAAAGACCATACACTTATAACGATGTTTATTCGGCAAAAATTAAGGAAGAGATAGATAAGCTATTGGATGCAGGCTTCATTTATGAGATCGAACACACGGAATGGGTATCACCTTTAGTGGTCGTGCCAAAAATGAATGGTAAATTAAGGGTATGCATTAATCTGAAAAAGTGAATGCAGCCACCGTATGAGATAGTTACCCACTACCCATCAGGGATCATTTGTTGGAAACGGTTGCAGGAAAGGAAGTCTATAGCTTTCTTAATGGCTTCTTAGGATATAATCAGGTAGCTATTGCTCCTGAGGACCAACATAAGACAACATTTGCAACCGAATGGGGAGTTTATGCATTTAGGGTCATGCCTAATGGTCTAACTAATGCCCTAGCCACTTTTCAAAGATTGATGTGCCATGTGTTCAAGGAGTTCTTGAGAAAAAGTATGGAGGTATATGTGGACGATTTATGCACCTATTCAGCTATACGATTGGAACATATCCCAGAACTAAGAAAGATATTTTCCAAATGTCCACAGTATAGAGTCTGCCTTAATCCGGAAAAATGTGTCTTCATGGTTCGACAAGGGAAGATATTAGGACACATTGTCTCTAAAAATGGAATTTCCACTGATGAAGAAAAAATCAAAGTGATTCTGGATTTGCCAAGACCAAAGACCGCTAAGGAAGTGCAAGCATTTATGGGACATTGTGGATACTACCATAGATTTATCCACATGTATGCCATAATTGCTAGGCCCCTTTATGCATTATTGACTCAGTTTATTTGGACGGAAGAATGTGAAAAGGCTTTCAAAGAATTGAAGAGTCGCTTGAGCTCAACACCAATCCGAAGAGTGCCTGATTGGAATAAACCATTTCATATTCATGTAGATGCTTCCAAGTTTGCCATTGGATGCATCTTAGCGTAGCCAACAGATATAGGAAAGTTAGAACACCCTATAGCCTATGCCAATAGACAATTGAACCAAGCAGAGTGCAATTATACCATCGAAATGTGAATGGAACATGGCAAACACTAAGGAGATTGGGCATATAGTGGCCAACCATGCAGATGGATACACATAACTATGTATCTACCTACCCCACTTGTCAAGAAAGAATGCCAGAAGAGAACTCTATGCTATGTTACTCTACTGTAGCACCACGGTGGAGCATGCCTCTGGTAAAATTCTTGAAAACTTAGGAGTACCCAGAAGGAGCTACGTTAGCAAGAAAACGTGCCCTCGAAGGGCAAAGAAAGGACTATGTTCTTATTGGTAAACAACTTTTCAAGAGAGGAAGGGAAAATCATCTACGAATGTGCATTCATGAAGACGAGTACGTCTCTGTATTAGAGATGGCTCATATGGGAGCCGCGGGAGGACATTTTTCTGCAGATAAAACTGCAAAATGATTCTCTTCGCTGGAATGTGGTGGCCAACTCTACATCAAGATGCATCCACTTACGTCCAAAGATGCGATACATGTCAACGAACAAAGTATCCAATTAGAAGAGATGAAATGCCACTAAAGCCTATGATGAGTGCTAGAGCGTTTACCAAATGAGGGATAGATTTTGTAGGATCTATTAGCCCACCGGCTAAAGGTTCCTGTTGTGGAAGGACTCCATAGCCTTCACACAAAACTAACTAGCAAGGCCACACACTAGGAAGAGAGATGTCTTTCCACCCAACCAACCCCTCCAATATATAGCTCCAAGTCCAAGGGGGTAAGGCCCTCTCAAGGGGACATGTGTACCTTCCATCACATGGGTCCCTGAGGTGGTCACATGGTTTCCAAGCTTAGGATATCACATGAAATCACATGGCTTCTAAAAGAAGAGTCTCCAAGCTCTCACGTACAAACCAAGTGGCTAGGAGAAGCTTCCAATTAAGCCTAAGGTACTCAACCTTAGAGAATTAACCCTAAGGTTCAAGACCCATCTAAAAGGGGTAAATAAACCATAAATCCAAAGGGTTTCACACCTAGAAACCCAAGGGTTCTACCCCTTAGACCCATGTAATTATACAACATTCTCCCCCCTTAAAAAGCATTTCCGTCCTCGGAAATGAGTGGAGATATATACCTTGGGGTATTCCCCCGTGCTCCATGATCAATCTCAAGCATCATGGCTTTCATCTCTCTAAGTTCACCTCTTAATTCAAAAGGGGGATTCTACCCCGACTGAATCTAAAAAGAGGAGAATCCATTTGTGGTCTAATTCCCTACCCCAATCATTCAAAGTTCCATCTAGTTTGCATACAAAAAAGAACTGAGTCAAATGCAAAGTATGGAAAGAATGAAAAGGGTGGAAGAGAACATCCTTGCCTATTTCCCTTGTTTAAGCTATGTGTCATCTGGGTCTCCATAGCTCAAACATGTGAATTAGGTGGATACAAAGTGACTTCAACTAAATTACTACCTTGGTCCATTGCTTTGCATCACTTGTGCATGGACCTAGCAAAATAGATGAATACTACTTAAGGTCAGATTCATCTCTGAAGTTAGAATCCAACTTGTTCTAAAAGGAAGATGAATCTTACATAATCCCTGCCCAAATCAATCTCTTTTAGTGAAATGGGTGGATTTTCTTGTTTGCAGTTTGCCTCCAATAAATCTAAATAGAGGGGAATTTCATTTTATAATCCCTACCTAACCAATAGAATGGTAAAGGTGGATTACCTAGTTTTTACAAGGATATAACATCCTCTTTATCTATAGAGAGAATTTGAATAGCTTACCAAAAGTGGATTCAATGTTCTTTCAAAACTTTACATAGTTTTGAGAATCCACTTTAAGGGACTAGGATCCATAGGGATTAATCTAACTATTGTAGACTCCAATTGATTGAAACCTATTTTACTTGTTCTTCCAAAAAGATTAAGATCTTTATAACTACGTCCCAAGATGGGAACTCATAGTGTAATAGATCGTGTTATCTATAAGGTCATAAGTAAAAATAGATTATTCCAATCATTTCTTCACTGCTTAATCCTTACGGATCTTTAGTTGGATCTCAAACCTTAAAGATCTTCTTGATCCTTCTAGAGTTCTCTCCCTTAAATTCTCAATCTGTTAAAGATGTCCTATGTTGACACCTTTCTTATTTCTTCAATTGACTTGAAATATCAAGTATCCAAAAGATGATCTTTCTGAGCTTTCTTTCAAGCTTTGTCTAAGATCATTTTTATGTTCCTTGAATTTCAAGTCATACTTTGGCATGAAGCTTTTAGAGCTTCATCGTTTGGAGTTTACCTTCAAACTCAAAAAAGTTGATCCTCTCCTTATTTCTAACTCTCTATAAGAGATAGATACTTTCATATATTGTTGGAAGAATTCTTCTTCCCTTTGAGAGGATAAAAGAAGATGCTTATTCCTAGACATTGTCTTCCTGATGTATTCCATTGGGTCATGAGTCCCTTTTTCTTCTGGCCATCAAGAAAAAGTACTCAATGGGATTCAGTACCCATTGTCCCATACCAGTGGGTACCTCATCCAATCCACATAACTTTGTCTCTATACTTTCTCACCTTTTCTGTCCTTTTTAAATGCCCTTCATACTATGGTACCCAATTATAAGAGCAAGGACTAAGGTGCTTAGATACACCACTACTAATCTTACTTAAATATTTGGTTAACCATTTAATGTGGTGTGACTCATCTTATCAAACTTAAAGTTTGACTTGATCTTTGCCCTACTTGGGTCTTTTGGATTTCTTCTCTTCTTTAGCCAAAATAAGAGATAAGACTAGATCTTTGTCAAATAGATCCCTTCATGTTCAATGCTTTACCCATGGGGTTTCTTGGGGATCTAGCTATTATGCTTCATACAAGAAGTCATATTCCTTAGGTCTATATTATTGGAATCCATAATGTATGTTATGTTATCCATATGAAGCATCGAAATATCTTTAGGTTTATACTTTATAGCTCATCCAACTTCTTTTCGTAACCCCCTTAGGATTTATACAATCCTTATGGTGTATGCAAGTTTTCTCTTGCATTGGGGTTCTTTGAGAATTTTCCCAATTTTTGAGAACTTCATTTAGTTGGAAGATGTAATGAAAGATATATGAACTTCTTTTCGTAACCCCCTTAGGATTTATACAATCCTTATGGTGTATGCAAGTTTTCTCTTGCATTGGGGTTCTTTGAGAATTTTCCCAATTTTTGAGAACTTCGTTTAGTTGGAAGATGTAATGAAAGATATATGAAGTACTAAAATACGAGGAAGTACTTCAACTTTATCTATTTCTTGCCTATCTTTTACCTTGCAATACCTTATTTGGTCTTTTCAAGGCATAAGATGCAAGTTCTTGGGGACTTTTGTTGATATATTTAGGTAGTGATGTGTGTGAACACTCTAGGACCGCCGGGGCACTTTTTTCCCTCTTTAGGAGGTTTTTTTCCCCCGGCTTGTATATACGCCTATTGCCCTAATGGGCTACTTATCTTTGTACATTCTCTAGTAATACATTCAGTCTTGTGTGTTGTGCTCCAAGCTTCTTCTTCTTCCTTGTGCTGTTCGCGTGCTTCCGCAGACGTCTAACTCCAACAATTGGTATCAGAGCAGGTCGTTGATTCTTCTAGGGCGCCGTCGACACTCCTCCGTTTGCAGTCTCAGATTCGCCCAAAATTTGGTGAGCATACTCAGGGTGTTTTCGAGATCAAAACAGCTTTGCTATGTGGTGCCGAAATCGCGATCTGAGCTCGTTTCGGCCTCCGAACGCACTATCGCAGTGCTTGTGCAGGCTATTTCGTCCTTTTGTGCCAAAGGTATATACTAGTTTCTGTTCGCCAGTTTAAGCGTCTCGAAGTCTGCTACAGGTCTAGCAGAACTCGTCTGGGCAGTTCTGTTCAACTTTTTGAGATACAGTCAATTTTCTGCATCAAGGTATTTTAGTCACCGGCCATGGCTGAAAGCAGTGATGTATTCCGTATGTTGGCTGTTGAGGATAAGTTGGATGGTACCAACTACCCATTATAGGCTTATATGATGCGACATGTACTGGTTGCAAAA
Organism: Ceratopteris richardii; assembly: GCA_020310875.1. NCBI lineage: Eukaryota > Viridiplantae > Streptophyta > Polypodiopsida > Polypodiales > Pteridaceae > Ceratopteris > Ceratopteris richardii. The sequence continues at coordinate 124,653,299 of CM035419.1, forward strand.
GGATTGTGGAACATTGTGCAGGGTGTTGAAAGACGTCCTGTTACACCTGTAACGACAAGTACTGCAAATACAGGTGTTGGAGCTGATGAAGATGGTGTCGAAGATGATATTCCGCAGATTCCTGTTCGTGCTGCTGTTTCTGTTGCACCTACTGCAGAGCAGATTCGTTGGGATGGCAGAGATGCCCAGGCACATGCATTGATAGCTTTGTCTGTCAAACGTGCCATTATTCCTCACATTCGCTCTTGTAGAACAGCAAAGGATGCTTGGGATACACTTACCACTTTGTACCAGGCTAGGAATGAGGCTCGTGTTGCTTACCTCCGAAAACAGTTGGAGAGTGAGCACATGAATGAAGGTGATTCGATGGATAGTTTTCTTACAAAGATCAAAGACCTAAAGGAACAATTGATTTCTGCTGATGAGGTTATACCAGATAGCTCACTCGTGCAGACCGTTCTGAATGGCCTTCCTGATTCATATCAGAGTTTTGCCTCTACTCTTCGATTGATGATGAAAGGCAATCCGAATGCCTTGTCATTTGAGGAATTAGTCTCTGTTCTGTTGCAGGAAGATCAGTCCAGGCAGAACAGGTCCATTATGCGTGTTGCAGATCAAGCTTTCCTGGCTAGTCAGAAGGGCAAAGGAAAATGGAGCTCTTCTACTAGTAAGCAGAAATCTGCAAATGCTGCACAATCGAAGAACCAGGATAAAGATGAGAAGAAATCAGAAAAGCAGAAATTGTTCTGCAAGTACTGAAAAGGAAATGATCATATTATAAAGAACTGTCCAAAACTGGCTGCTAAAGAGGCAAAGAAGAAAGAGGCTGGAATGGTTGTTGCAAAGGCCTCTACACCAAAAACAGAGTCTGCAAATCTTGTGCAGGAAGAAGAATGGGCGTTTACTACTGTCTGCAGTTTTGACCCATCTTCTCATGATCAGTGCATGTCTGCAGTAGACTCAGATGTTTGGTACTTTGAACGTGGGGCGACCAAACATATTACCTCGCAGCGCAGTTTCTTCTCTTCACTCGAGCCTGCCCCTACAGGGAATACTGTCACATGCGCCAATAACTCCTCTTATCCTGTTATGGGAGTTGGTAAGATCATTCTGACTACTGCTGATGGTAGTTCTTTCACTTTGTCAGATGCTTTATTTGTGCCAGGGATCAAAAAGAACCTGTTATCAGTTTCTGCATTAGCCAAGATTGGCTTGGTTGTGAAATTCGTTGATGACAGGTGTACAGTCCATGATCTCTCAAATGGCGATGTGATTATTGCTTCTGGCATTTTATGTCGTGGGCTGTATAAGCTCATAGACTATGAAAAATCTGTGAATGATTCGGCATGTGCAGTTCATGATTCTCAGGCTATGTCAGATGCAAAGCTTTGGCATGCACGCTTTGGTCATCTGAATTTTGCTAGTTTGTTACGCCTGCAGAAATCTGAAATGGTGTCCTCTTTGCCCAAACTTGAGGCACCTGGAAAACATGTTTGTGAAGGCTGTATTTTGGGCAAAATGCAGCGTTCTTCCTTTCCAAAAGATGGTTCAGTTCGGGCTATGCAGAAATTGCAGCTTGTACATAGTGATGTCTGCGGTCCTATGCAGACACCCTCTTTTGGAAATTACCTTTACTTCGTGACTTTCATTGATGATTTTTCCAGGCATGCATGGGTATATCCACTCAAAGCAAAGTCCAAAGTGTTCATGTGCTTCAAACAGTTTTTGGTTTTGGCTGAAAATCTGTCAGCATGTAAAATGGGCACCCTCCGTTCTGATCGTGGGGGGGAATATATGTCTTCAGATTTTAATGCATTTCTGGCTGAACGTGGGATAAAACACCAGTGTACAGTGCCGTATACACCTCAACAGAATGGAGTTGCTGAACGAAAGAACAGGTCACTCATGGAGATGGCGAGGTGCATGGTCAAAAGTCAGGCTTTACCACATAGTTTCTGGCTTGAGGCTGTCATGTGTGCAACATATGTACTGAACAGGTGTCCCACGAAAGCGTTGCAGTCTATCACTCCATATGAGGCTTGGCATGACCGCAAGCCATCTGTTGCTCATCTGCGTGTTTTTGGTTGTTTGGCATATGCATTAGTGCCTGAACAACATCGCAGAAAATTGGATGATAAGGCAGTAAAATGTATTTTTGTTGGGTACAGTTCTGAAAGTAAAGGCTATCGTCTGTATCATCCACAGACTAAACGCATTCTGGTTAGCCGTGATGTTGTCTTTGTGGAAGATGCTATTCAGCCATTGCTTTCATGTACTAAGGAGACATCTGTTAGCTCCAAAGACATGTATGATACTTTGATGCCTCTTTTTACAGGTGGACAGGCTAGCGCTGGTCCTAATGAGGCAACTTCTCAGCCTTTACAGGTTTCATATGATGATGCAGATCATTCCATTTCTGATGCAGATTTACATGATGCACTTGTTGATGAGAGAGCTGATATTGAACAGGCAAAAACTATGCCAAAATGGCTGGTGCAGACTTTGCGTGACAGCAAATTAGATGCACCTTTGTCATATCGTACTCGTTCAGGCTCTCATAGTACCTCCTTTGCATCAGATTGCTATGCTATGGCTGCATCTAGTCTCTGTGATGAGAATGAGCCTGTTTCTTTTGATGAAGCACAAAATTCAGAAAATTGGATGGCTGCTATGCAATCTGAATATGATGCTATAATGAAGAATGGTACATGGTCTTTATGTGACTTGCCTCCTGGCAAGAAGGCCATTGGCACTAAGTGGGTATACAAGCTGAAGCGTAAACCTGATGGTACAGTTGACAGGTATAAGGCTAGGCTTGTTGCAAAGGGTTATGCGTAGGAAAGAGGCATTGATTTTGATGAGACCTTTGCACCTACATGCCGTATGACTACTGTTCGGAGCATTTGTGCACTTGCAGCCCATCATGGTTGGAATGTACATCAGTTGGACATTAAAACAGCATTTCTGAATGGTGACTTGCATGAAGAAGTGTATGTTTTTCAGCCCCGTGGCTTTGTGCAGAAAGGGCATGAAAACCAGGTGTGCAGGTTAAAGAAGGCGTTATATGGTTTAAAGCAAGCACCACATGCTTGGTATGAGAAAATACATGCCTATCTGATTGCACATGGTTTTGAGAACAGTCCAACTGAAAGCACCTTATATGTTAAGCGTGCTAATGATGTGCTTTTGATCATTGTTGTCTATGTAGACGACATGCTGCTCACTGGTCCTCTTGAGAAGCATATTGCTGATTTCAAGGCTGATTTGCATGCCTCATTTGAGATGTCTGATTTGGGGCATTTGCATCACTATTTGGGCATTCAGTTTATGCAAGTTGATGGTGGAATGGCTTTGTGTCAAACGAAATATATTGACACATTATTGCAGCGTTTTGGCCTTGATGACTGTAAGCCTATTGCCACTCCTATGGAGACAGGTTTACGATTGAGTCTTCATGATGCTGGAGATGCATTTGATGCTGTTCTCTATCAGCAGGCTGTTGGATGCTTGATTTACTTATGCATTACTCGGCCAGATATTCAGTTTGCTGTCTCACAGATGAGCAGGTTTATGCATTGCCCAGGAGTCACGCATTGGAAAGCGGTTAAGCGCATCTTTCGCTACTTGAGTGGTACTCGGCTACTTGGGTTGTTTTATCCCAAGGGGGGATCACTACCGCCAGATTTGCATGCTTTTTCTGACTCAGATTGGGCTGGTTGCTATGACACTCGTGTGTCCACCAGTGGTTTTTGCTTCATGCTTGGTAGCTCATGTATATCTTGGTTGAGCAAGAAGCAGCCTACTGTGGCCACTTCCAGTTGTGAGGCTGAGTATAGGGCAGCTTTCACAGCGACTGTTGAGTGTGTGTGGCTCAGACGCCTTATGGCTGATTTGGGTGTTGGCCAGTCTTCTGCCACCACCATCTTCACTGACAGTCAGAGCGCATTGGCAGTTGCGAGGAACCCTGTGTTCCATGCTCGCACTAAGCACATTGAGGTGCATTATCACTATGTCAGGGAGAGGTTCTCTGCTGGAGAGATCAGCTTGGCATATGTGCCCACGCAGGAGAACATTGCAGACCTTTTCACGAAGGCTCTGCCTAGGGAGAAGTTTGAAGCTTTCCGCAAAGCTTTGGGCTTACTTCCTTTTGTGGAGTGATTTCCACATAGCTCGGCACTTCCTTATACATGAGTGCCAGCTCCTTGTTCACCGCATCACTCCCAGGGGGGATTTGTTGATATATTTAGGTAGTGATGTGTGTGAACACTCTAGGACCGCCGGGGCACTTTTTTCCCTCTTTAGGAGGTTTTTTTCCCCCGGCTTGTATATACGCCTATTGCCCTAATGGGCTACTTATCTTTGTACATTCTCTAGTAATACATTCAGTCTTGTGTGTTGTGCTCCAAGCTTCTTCTTCTTCCTTGTGCTGTTCGCGTGCTTCCGCAGACGTCTAACTCCAACAACTTTCTCCCCTCCTTAAGAGTTTTCGTCCTCGAAAACTACATGAGAGTAAATTGAAAATTGTGCTCTTTCAGAAATATCTGAAAGAGTTTATTTTCAATCTTTTATTGTTCCCCTTGGTAAAAAGAACTATTCAGAGCTTCTTGCTTTCTCTTCTCCAAGCTTATAGAACAAATGTCCCAAAGTTCAAGTTGAGATTACCCACAAATCGATGTCCCATACCACCGAATTTACTTCAGTGGTAGTGTAAGCCTAGCTGTCCCATACCATCCAACTTACACTTCCACTTTGGTAAAGGTAACTTTAGCTTGAATTTTGGGATCAAACCTTCTTCTAATCAAGTAAGATTTATTACTTCTTGGACTTGTAAGTATTATTTCCACTATAGAGCATATGTATTGCCTATGCTACAATGGAATTTCAACTTACCAAGTCTCAGTTTTAATTGCAACTTGACAAGACTTAATGTCAAAGATTGGTTTTTCAATGATTCCTTTGTTCAGATGTACTCTAAAAGATCATTTTATGTCACCTGATAATAGAGCTAGTTTATACTCAACTAGATATTATCTCTTATGACATAATCAGTCATCTGAGAAAGAATAATTGACTTGCCAATCAAATCTCTATGATGAAGTAGATGGTAATACTATTTACCATTTAACTAGCCCTTTAGTCTTAGGACATTGAAAAATGGTATTTCGGGTTTATTAAAACCCTTGGGTCTTACCTTCTCTTCATGTCTTGCATTTGCTTGGAACAATAGTGTAAAACTCCGAATAGTTCTTTACTTCTTTCAAACAAAGAACTTTCTTGAACTAATGCTTCCATCTTCCAAAACTAAGATGTTGTTATACCATATTTTCCCTTACTTAGAGCTTTGAGAAGATAATGCTCTAAGTTACCATGATTGTACTGTGGTTTCAAGAGAGAAAATTTTTGTACTATGGCCTTGTTGATCAGGCATGCCATGGGTTTTTTATGGAGTTTGATGCTCATAAAAGGGATTTTTAAGCTTAAGGTATCTTGCCAATGTACTATTCCTTGGCTTATAATAATCCAACTATATAGAAATAAATGGTAGTTTTTCTTATGGCCAAATAGCTCTACTACCATTATTCCCACAATGGAAATTGTAACCATACTTAAGCTAGAATAAACCAAACCTCCCTCTTAACCTTAAAACCCATGTAATACATTCCAAATGCATACTTTTAGTTTATGCCAAGACATTTACACCTTTATTGAAAAAGGTACAGCATGCGTAAGGTTCAGAAGTTGAACCCCTCCTTAAAGCATGCGAAAAGTCCCAAGTTGGGACTTTGCTCATTCAAAGGATGGTGCAAAAGTTTCAGGCATCTTTCTTTTTGTGCAAATGAATTGCCATAATGCATAAAAATGAACAAATTTATGCACAACCAATCTTTCTTTTCCAAAACTATATGAATTTGATGCATAGTGCAAATCATTTCCATGACTTAATTGTGTATGTGACCAAGAAAAATTGGGTCACTTGAATCTATGCATCCACTTTTGAGTTCCTTTCTATCACAACATGCAGTGCATGCTTCATAGTTTGAAGGAAAAGAAAAGAGGGCACTTATTTGGAAATTAAGCTTCATCCATCCCTTGACTTTGCTTGAATGTTCTCATGGTGATGAAATAGGCTTGTCCCAATCCATCTCGTCCATTTTGAAGTCTTTCTTGGTGTTAGCGACAATCAAGGTACCCCAGGACTTGTGAAGACATGGATAGGTATGTGCTTGAAGATGATCAGGTGTTGCAAAATCCTTGATCTACACCAGCCAAATGAACTCCAGGAGTATATGGTGCGCCCTTTTAGCTTGAAAATGGATGTATTAGACACCCTATGTACCTTGGAAGATCACTCTCAAAAAGATAGATCAAAACAGATAAGTTGGAGTTAGCTCAGAGGTGAAAAACTTGCTATTTTGGTTCATACACCTGTCCACTGTTTTGCATAATTCTCTGAGCACAGCAACAATTAGCTTAATTCCTCTTGGGGAAGTCTAGTTACCCTAAAGAGCTAACTTTCAAGAGTAATATCATCAAAAATAATAAACCACACACTGAGAATGAGTTTTAACAAGTGATGACATCATCCCAATTTTCACAGGCTGCTATAGTTTGAGACTAGTGAGTAGAAAAATGAACATAACTCAAAATGTAGGAATCCAATGATTATGAAAATTTTTATGCTTATACTAGACAGTAAGCTGAATTCAACACGCTTTAAATCATTGCATTTGGATAAGTAACCACTAATAAATGGCTCTGACAAGGTGAGTGCAAAAGTCGGGTACCTGACAGAGAAGTGAAGATGAACAGACACTGTTGACTTCAACTGAACATAACTGAATATTGCAACATCCAAATGACATGAAAAAATTGTGAGCATATAGTAGACTTATAGAGCTAACTTTACCAAGTTAAATCAGTGAAAATGATGCACCAAGCTCAGAGAAAACATCTCTGCAATCTGACTGAGAAAACTGAGAGTAATGGCAGTGAGAGTACACTTCACAAGAACATGGACATATGAACTCAAATAATCATGAAAATGAAATTATATTGCTTGTACAATACAATGACTTACTGATACATATGTGTGCCTTGTAATCACACCTTGATATGGCATAAAGCTCAACTCTTGGAGGTCTTCACATAGGTCTCTCTAACCACGACTAAAACTGCCATCTATTTATAGTTGAGTTTGGGAGGCTAACTTCCAATCACTCTCCAATCAATCAATGATTGATTTGATTCTCTACCTACCACAAATCACGAATTCATGGCTCCTCTTTCCCTTTTTGATCAAGTGGACTCAACCACTTAAGATTCTTTCACTTTTACATAAAGTAAACTCTTCAAAAGTTACAAGAGGTAGTTCACAAGTGAACTTTACATTGTCTTCATTTTGAAACTTCTTTTATGACTTTGTGGGACTCAAGCCAATACTTAGGCTTGTCATAGACTTGCTCCAACAGGTCCCCCTCAAGCCAAGTATGCTTGAGGTCTTCAATCTTCCAAGATTACCTGCAAACCAATCATAGCCTTGAATTTGCAAAGCTTTGTACCATCCATGGCTTTGGTTAGAATATCTGCACATTGTTGATGAGTGGACACATATGATATTTCAATCTCTTTTCTTAGAACCTTTTCTCGTACATAGTGATAATGAACTTCAATATGTTTAGTGCTTGCATGAAAAGTAGGATTAGCAGCCAAGTGAATAGAACTCATATTGTCACAAAAAATAGTTGGAGTTCCAAACTCCAATCCAAGATCTTTGAATAATGCCTTCATCCACATAGCTTCTTGTGTAGCTATGGCAAGACCTCTATATTCAGCTCCAGTAGAAGAGAGAGAAACTGTGGTTTGCTTCTTGGATGACCATGAAATAAGCTTTGAACCTGCAAAGGTAAGATAACCTGAAGTGCTCCTTCTATCTTCTTTGGAGCCAGCCCAATCTGCATCAGAAAATAGCTTCAACCCTAAATTAGATACATAAGGATAATAAATTCCTTCATTTATGGTTCCTTTGAGATACTTGAGAATCCTTTTGGCAGCATCCATATGTGGTTTCCTTGGTGTGTGCATAAATTGGCTTAGCACACTCACACTGTAACATATATCTACTCTTGTCAATGTGGCATAGTTGAGACTACCCACTAGACTTTGATATGATGTGATGTCCTCTATGAGTTCACCTTCATGTGAGCTCAATTTGTGATTGACCTCCATTGGAGTACCTGCAATCTTACAATCTTGCATCTTGAATTTTGCCAACATGTCTTTAATGTACTTTCTTTGAGTGAGAAACAAACCATGATCTTTGTAGACAACTTCCAAACCTAGGAAGTAGGTAAGTGAACCCAAATCACTTATCTTGAACTCTTCTCTCATCTGATCTTTGATCTTCTTCATACCATCTGCATCATTTCCTATCAATATAATATCATCTACATATATACATAAGTAGATGACCTCTGAATTACTCTTTTTAATAAAGAGTGAAGGATCTGCCTTGCTTGGTTGAAAGCCTTTGTCCTGCAAGAATGAAACAAGTATGAAATTCCAAGCTCTTGGAGCTTGCTTGAGACCATACAATGCTTTGTTAAGTTTACACACATAATCAGGATAAACTTGATTCTCAAAACCTGGTGGTTGTGCCATATATACCTCTTCTGTTATCCAACCATTCAAGAATGCATTCTTTACATCTAGTTGAAGTATCTTCCAATTCTTGGAAGAGGCAATACTAAGCAAAACCCTAATAGTAGGCATCTTTGCCACAGGAGAGAAGGTCTCCTCATAATCAATTCCCTGAGTTTGTGCAAAGCCTTTTGCTACAAGCCTTGCCTTATACCTGTTAATGGAACCATCAGCATTCTTCTTAAGTTTATAGACCCATCTTGAGCCTATTACCTTCATGGATGAAGTCTTGGGCACCAAATCCCAAGTGTTGTTTTCCTCAAGTGCTTCAATCTCTTCCTTCATTGCATGCTTCCATTCTGTTTTTGCTTTGGCCTCTTCAAATGATGATGGCTCCTCTTGATTTATGTCCTGTGCTATGTAGATAGAATGTTTAGTTACTAATGAGGTGTCAAACCCATACCTTTCTGGTTTTTTCTTTTCCCTCATAGATCTTCTTAGACCATGATGTGATGATTCTGCCTCATGTCCAAGTTCCTGCAATTTTGCTTTACCTTTAGACTTCCATGCTTTGATCTTTTCCATTTGAGATTCTTCATCATCATCCGAGGTGTCTTGTTCTTCAATCTTTGGTTGTTCTCTACCAAGCTTTAATCTTCTTCAAGATCATATGGTAAATTGACCTTCCTACATGAATCTTCATACCATGAATTGTTCTCATAAAAAACTACATCTTTGCTTACCAAGAATCCTTTGTTGGTAGGGTTGTATAACCTGTAGCCCTTTTGATTGTTGTCATATCCAATAAATACACACCTTTCTACCTTTGGATCCATCTTGATTCTAACCTGTGAAGGAACATGAGCAAAAGCAATACATCCAAAAATTTTACAATGATCTAAGCTTGGGCTTCTTCCATTCCAAGCCTCATATGGAGTCATCCCATCAAGGGATTTTGAAGGCAACCTGTTAATCAAGTAAGTGGCTGTAGAAACAGCCTCCGCCCATAAGTAATTAGGTAAATGCTTTTCATTTAACATAGACCTTGCAGCTTCAACAATTGTCCTATTCCTCCTTTCTGCCACTCCATTTTGCTCAGGAGTGTACCTTGTAGTTACCTCTCTTTTGATTCCTCTTTCTTGAAGAAAAGAATCAAACTCACGGGAGAAGTATTCTCCCCCTCCATCTGACCTTAACCTTTTTAGTGATTTACCTGTTTGATTCTCCACAAGAGCCAAATATCTTTTGAAACATGAAAAAACTTCATCTTTGTGTTTCATAAAGAATAGGATAGTCCATCTGCTGCAATCATCAATAAAGGAGACATAATACCTTGATCCAGATATTGAAGCTTCCTTGCTAGGTCCCCATACATCTGTATGAACCAACTCCAAGAGATCTCCATGCATATAACCTTTCTTCATGAATGGTAACCTGTGAGACTTTCCAAATTGACATGCACTACACTTATAAATCATATGTTGTTTTGACAAATTAGGGAGTCCAAGTACACTTTGGTCCCTGCAAATTTGCTTTAATGACCTTTCGCCAATATGTGCTAACCTTTTGTGCCATACTTCCAATTCAGTGAGTGTCTGACTACCATAATTAAAGAGAGCAATGTTTCTAGTGTCTTGTAATTCAAATGTGAACAATCTACCTGCCTTTTCACCTTTTGCAATTCTTCTGAATCCTTGACTTGGATCTTCAACAAATGCTCCTGCCTTTGTGAACCTGACTTGCAACCCTTTCTCTACTATCTGCCCAACACTTATCAAATTCTTTGTAATGGTAGGGACATAGAGTACCTTACTGAGTAGGTTGATGTTTCCATCTGGTGCTTTGACATTGCCTATTTTCTCCACAGGATGTCTTGTGTTATCTCTTGTTTGTACCTCATGCTTATTCCTTGGATCTTCTAAATCTGATAGGAGTGCCACATTTCCTGCCACATGATTTGAACAACCTGAATCTATGTAGAAAACATGCTCATCAGATTTACCTTGTGGCATAGCCATGTTCATGATCAATAATGAATCCTCTTTGTTTGAGTCTTCTCTATAGTTATTGTAGTCTCTCCTTCCTTTGTAGCCTCCTTGATAGTTTGAATGATTGTAGTTGTTGTAGTTGCCATGATAATTGTTGAACCTTCCTCTTGAGTAGCCATAGCTTCCTCTATTGTATCCTCTGCCTCTTTGATTCCTGGAATTCCTAAAGCAATTTTCAGTTGTATGATTAGTTAATCCACAAATAGAACATGAGTTGGAGTCTTGGGATCTCCCCCTGCCTTGTCTACCTCCTCTTCCTCTACCTCTGCCATGTCTTCCTCTACCTGCATAGTTAGCTTGATATGTACCTGCTTCATCATCCACTTTCTTTGCCTTTCCTTTGTTATCTTTGGACTTGCTTTTATCAGTGTATAAAGCTGAAGATTGATTACCTCTGGAGCTTTCTCCATTTTTGATAAGCTTTGCCTCTTGAGTAAGTAGTTGTCCAATGAGTGTATTGAAATCAGGTACATGCATGTCCATGTACAAATCCGTAGCTATGGTGAGTGCTTCCCACTTGTCATCTGCCTTCAAGCCATTGATGACCTGCCTTACAATTTGCTCTTCATCTATTACCTCTCCAATGCTTCCCAACTGATCTGCTATGTCCTTGAGCTTTGTGACAAAATCAGTCACATTTTGTTTGGGAGCCTTCTTGAGAGTTGTGAAATCCAGTCATAGTTGATGCTTCCTAGCTTTGGTACTTGAAGAGAAGAAGGCTTCAAGTGCATCCCACACTTCCTGAGATGTCTTACAACTTCTAATGCGAGGCAACAAAAAATCTGAGATAGAGTTGAGGAGATAAGACCTTGCAAGTGCATCCTTGGAGCACCATGTGCTCAATCTTTCTTGCTCTTCTTGTGTTGGTTGACTTTTGTTCCTAAAACTTGGCATAACTTCATCTCCAGCCACATAACCATATAAACGTCTACCTTGCAGATAAGCTTCCATTCTTAATGACCAAGCTGAGTAGTTACCTCTGTCCAATTTGTCAATTGATGAAGGAAATCCATCTGCCATGTTGTCCAACCTTGCTCTGATACCACTGTGAAGAGATGGATAGGTATGTGCTTGAAGATGAAGAGGTGTTGCAAAATCCTTGATCTACACCAGCCAAATGAACTCCAGGAGTATATGGTGGGCCCTTTTAGCTTGACAATGGATGTATTAGACACCCTATGTACCTTGGAAGATCACTCTCAAAAAGATAGATCAAAACAGATAAGTTGGAGTTAGCTTAGAGGTGAAAAACTTGCTATTTTGGTTCATACACCTGTCCACTGTTTTGCATAATTCTCTGAGCACAGTAGCAATTAGCTTAATTCCTCTTGGGGAAGTCTAGTTACCCTAAAGATCTAACTTTCAAGAGTAATCTCATAAAAAATAATAAACCACACACTGAGAATGAGTTTTAACAAGTGATGACATCATCCCGATTTTCACGGGCTGCTACAGTTTGAGACCAGTGAGCAGAAAAATGAACATAACTCAAAATCTAGGAATCCAATGATTATGAAAATTTATACGCTTGTACTAGACAGTAAGCTGAATCCAAAAAGCTTTAAAGCATTGCATTTGGATAAGTAACCACTAATAAATGGCTCTGACAAGGTGAGTGAAAAAGTCTGGTACCTGACAGAGAAGTGAAGATGAACAGACACTGTTGACTTCAACTGAACATAACTGAAGATTTCAACATCTAAATGACATGAAAATTTGTGAGCATATAGTAGACTTATAGAGCTAACTTTAACAAGTTAAATCACTGAAAATGATGCACCAATCTCAAAGAAAACATCTCTGCAATCTAACTGAGAAAACTAAGAGTAATGGCAGTGAGAGTACACTTCACAAGAACATGGACATATGAACTCAAATAATCATGAAAATGAAAGTATATTGCTTGTACAATACAATGACTTACTGATACATATGTGTGCCTTGTAATCACACCTTGATATGGCATAAAGCTGAGCTCTTGGAGGTCTTCACATAGGTCTCTCTAACCACGACTAAAACTGCCATCTATTTATAGTTGAGTTTGGGAGGCTAACTTCCCTCAATCACTCTCCAATCAATCAATGATTGATTTGATTCTCTACCTACCACAAATCACAAATTCATGGCTCCTCTTTCCCTTTTTGATCAAGTGGACTCAACCCCTTAAGATTCTTTCACTTTTACATTAAGTAAACTCTTCAAAAGTTACAGGAGGTAGTTCACAAGTGAACTTTACATTGTCTTCATTTTGAAGCTTCTTTTATGACTTGGTGGGACTCAAGCCAATACTTAGGCTTGTCATAGACTTGCTCCAACAGGACTCACAAGACAAGGAAGTCAAAGAAGGGAACCAGAGCAAAGAGAAAGCACAAGAAGACAAAGTAGTCAACGAAGATCTGGCAAGTAGGCCGTCCAAATTTTTCCATTAAGTAATGCTCCCTAAATAGTGAACTTAGTCACTATACATCATTGTAAATACCATTTCACCTTTTTGTAACTCCATTTTGTGCAAGCCGAGGAGTCCTTGAGCTTGAGGAGTGTTAGAAGTAGCATTGTACCAATTTTCATAATTTTTAGACTTCGTTTGAGCCCCCAAATAGGCCCTAGAACCTAATTTTTAACTAGGCCGGACACTAGGTCTGGATAGGGCCAAAGCTAGTCAAAAACTATAAATAGAGCTAGAGAGCTCATTTTTGAGGGTAGCTTGTAATGGATTTGGAATTGTATGAGCACTTTTGAAGTAATCTAAAAGAATTCCATTGTCTCTCTCTTTGTTCTTGCCGTGTGTGCGTGTGTGCATGTGTGTGCATGTTAGTGTGCTTCTCACTCATGCACTTGTGCCATCACTTGTTCGAGGTCTTCATACCATCCTCACGTCTTCTGGGATCGACATTAAAGGAGGTGCTACTCATCACTGAGCTACACCAAATTTTGGCACCGTTGCCGGGGATCGAGCTTTGAGGACGAGCGTGTGATGGTAAGACGTAGAGTTGTGATGTTGGCATTGTAGGTAATTTCTTTATTTTTCTTACTTTTCTCTTTTTTATTTCACCATCATCATCACGATCATCATCCTCACCATATCCGATCTCCATCTCCATCATCGTGAAAATTTCCGTTTTTGATCATATCACCTTCTCCCTTCCATTTCCCTCATTTCACTTGTGAGAGAGAGCGAGAGAGCGAGAGAGCGATTTGTGTGCATTGCTTTTGCATGTTTTTTGAGCTTCCTTGCAGGTTTTTGCTGTATCATCCTGTTCAGCAGGCTGCGTAGGTACGGACAAGCTCGGAACTGTCTCTGTGTCACAGACCTCTGTCGATCGCGATCGACAGAAAATTTCATCTTTTGGTAAAACAAAGCACACCACAATGACACACATGAGGAGCACATTCCAAATAATCACTTGAAATTAAAAAATTCTGTGTTTCTCTGTCAATCGCAATTGACACCGTCGATCACGATCGACAGCCACGATCGACAGACTCTGTCAATCGCGACCGACACCTCTGTCAATCGCGACCGACAGACCCCACGACCGACTGACCCTGTCAATCGCGACCGACATCATCGATCGCGATTGACAGCCACGACCGACACCTCTGTCAGTCGCGATTGACACCGTCGATCGCGACTGACTGAAATTTGATGATTGACAGAAAGATTCGCGCATACAGGTGTCCCTCGCGACGGATAGGACCCCGATCGACTGAAATTACGATGAAAATCCCGAAAAAAGTGTCGATCGATCGATCACGATTGACAGGACTCACGACCGACTCTGTCGATCGCGATTGACACTGTCAATTGCGACTGACGTGTCGATCGCGACCGACAGGCCCGACGGACACCTCTGTCAATCGCGATTGACAGACCTGTCGATCGCGATTGACAGGCTTTTTCGGCCAAAATTCTAGGGTTTTTTAATTCCAATTTTTGGGGTAATTGTGGACAAAAAAATCACACATTTAGAGCATTGTGAGGCTTCTACACTAGTAATCTGATAAAAAGTCGGGTTGCCTGTTAACCTGTTTGAACCCTGTTTCAGCCCTAGAACCCTGAACTGTCATAACTTCCTCATACGAAATCCGTTTGCTGTGATTTTTGTTTTGTTGGAAAGCTCGTGGGGAGTATAACCAAAACTTCTAGTGTTTACGATAAAATTCATATCAGGACTATTAGATATACTATTTTGAAGTGACCATACCCAGAAAAAAAAACTAAGGGATCTCTAGAATTGTGTTCCATAGAGACATGGTGCAAACTGACATGTGAATTACATGAATGAAAGTGATTTTTTGTGTCATTTGAATCTAAGTCTTGAGCTAACTTTGGGACTCTTATAGGTCCACTGAGAGCACTAGAAGGCATCCAACGCAAGGGCATTCCGCAAGCTTGAGAACGGGGTTCTTGAGCACTAAAGATCAAATGATCAGCAAGTGAGGTTGGAATACTATCAACTCCCTCTGTAAATTCCTAGCTTAGGCTAAGTGCAAATAGTGCTAGAAGTAAGTCAGGGCGACGATAGGCATCTATCAAGTTGAAGACTACTTAAGTACTCAAGTTCAAGCTAAAACATAATCTCTGTGTGATCTATAAATTTAACGGAAAGGAACTTAACGTGGAACGATCAACTTAAAGTGCGAGAAAATAACTCAAGTATTCCTGACGACGTGATATCAGAGAAGATCATAAACATGATAATGAACTAAAAAGAACCAAGTGACTGATACAAATTGATCTGCAACGAGGCTATACCTTGCGTAAAAATTGGGATTGCTCAGCTAAGCATATGAACCTTAGATCAGGACGACACCTAGAGAGAGATAGACAGAGTCTTAGGTCTTCAGAGACTAGTGTCAATCATACTGCTAGGTCTTGGGCCCAGCAGTTGAGCCATCATTTGTACTACCCTAGCTCTGAGACGAGTGAGTCAGAGATGTCTCAAGGTATGGAGAGACCCACAGGGAGTTCAGGTGTGCCATACTTACATAGGGTAGAAGGCCCATACAAGATGTAGCTGGAATACCTTAGGACCAACCGATTAGGTGCTAGCATCTATGAGGACGTCCTATGAAGATCTGTGGTCTAGATCAAAAACTCAGATCAACCCATTGGTTTAGAACGTCCAGCAGTCAAATTTAAAAATGGAGCATACTTGGACAAAGAAGGAACCATATACGTAGTCACCAGCCACCCAGATAGGACAGACAAATTCGGGAATGTGATCCTAGAGACAGACATAGGTGACCTAGAGCAAGGGAACTTAAGTGGAGAGCCTAAAACACCTCGAGGTCAATCAGTGCTTACTAGAATTATCACGCCAGAGCGGATTCCACAGGACAACAAGAGCATAGATCTACTCTTAAACCGAGAGACTGATGAAGCCTTTTGGAGGTATAAGCCTAATCAACCGAATGAGCTAGGAAAAATCACAATCTATGAGTTCAAAGATCCTGGTAGCCCAGGCAAAGTGACCTACTTAGATCACACTTCAGAGAGGATCTTCGTGGTTACAGAACCATGGTAGGCATGCCTACACTTGGAAGGGTGAATTTGTTTTCCCCCAACCAAGATCTAATGTCTCTTATGGTCATCCAGGTGCGGGAACATCCCAAGCCCACGGAACTCAAAGGGATAGAAGTAGAGATAGGCCAGAAGTGAGTTTTGCCAACCCATTGGGAAGAGAAAGAATGAGAACGGAAACGAATAGAGTGGAACCTGAGGGACTTAGAGCCCCAAGGAACCTAAGAAATGCTGATGATTTTCCTTTGCCAAGGCCTAGAGAACACACTAGAACCTTGAGGCCAACCCAGCTGGTTAAGTCCATGAAGAATTACTTCGATGGCACAGGAGACCCATATGATCATGTGGCCGAGTTTAGGCAAGTCTTGAGAGCTGAACAAGTTGAGGACCTATTCACACAATACAATGCCTTTGGTCTAACCCTTAGGAACACCGCCCTTACATGGTTTTAACCACTAAATGAGAGACACTTCAAGAACATAGACCAACTTTTAGAGGCTTTCATCACTGAATTCTCTAAGAGTGGCATAAGGCATAATACCTCCTCACTGATCCATAGCTTCAAGCAGACCCCCCAAGAGACGGTTAGACTTGCAAGAAGAAGATTTAGAAAATACCTAGAGAGATGTCCTATTCTTGAGTTGCCCACACCAGCCAAACAAGTGGCTTTATTTTTGGATGGATTGCTAAGTACCAAATTGAGATCATGTGTACCTAAAGGACCCTAGGACCATAGAAGAGTGTGTATGCATGTGCATTGACATTGAAGATAACCTAGGGGAGGAATTGGAGCTATCAAAAATCTACAAGGATTCTGACAGTTCTATGAGCCTCTCATCCTCACAGTCTACATCTATTGAGGAACTCGCTGAGAAAGTAGCTCAGAAGCTAGGAGTCTCCAGTAAACAAATACCAAGGTTTGCCCTAGTGAAGAGATGTTATACATGTGGTGGTGACCATATGGCAAATGTATATCCTATTATGGCTCAACCCCATGTGAATCCTAGTAGCCAGTACTGCACCATAGAACGGAGGTACACCAATCACATCGCGCAAGATTGCCCCTACAATAAGCAAGCAGTTAGGCAGACGTACCCACAACCATACCCTCAACAAGGAAGATACCAGAACCAGTACCCACCACAATAGTATACTAGGCCTCAACAAACCTACCAACCTCAATATCAGGCCCAGCAAAGACCTCAACCAGTGCTAGCCCAACAACCCCCTGCTCCAGCTAATGTGATTCCGGTAAAGTATGCAGCTGCAGAAGAGAATTCAAACAAAGCTATAGTCCCAGTAACTCCACTATTGTCAGAAAGTGACCCTAGTGACCATAGCTTTGATTCTACACATATTGATAGTCCCCAGGCTTATTACATGCAGTCTCCTAAACATGGTGAATCCTACTATAGTGAAGAACCTAGTGAACCTAGTTGGGATCCAGAGTATTCAAATATAATGTACACAAATCCCAACCCTAGGCCTCAACCTAGGCAGGTAAGACCCCCATTCCCTAGAGGACCATGCTACAGATGTCAGGGAGATCACCTCATTCGTGATTTCCCCATGCCTGCCCCTACACAACCCCAGTCAGTGACGATCCATGGCTTTTGCCAAGATTGTGGAAAGGAGCACCTCTTACGAGACTGCCCAAAGAACCCACAGAATGTAAAAAAAATCACTCCCATCAATGTGATCGGGTTAGTTGTAGAATCTACAGGAAGTGTAACCTCCACTACACCAGTGCAAGTGGTCACGAGAGCTCACGCATTGCAGCAGAACCAAGGTTTAGGCCAGGAAAAGAGTGCCGAAGTTAGTGAAACTGAGAGCATAACCAAGAAGAGGACTAGAGCTTGGAGAGATAGCCACAAAAGAGTGAAAAGGCAATGGGCAAAGAAGATAAGTGAACTCGAGGAAAGCCTAAGAGAAAAGAGAGCCAAGATAATTGAACTCACATCTCAACCTCCCTCTCACACTACCCCACCTTCTCCATTCCCATCTCCGTCCGATCCACCACCTTCCAACCCACCTCACACGACCCCACCACCCCCTAGAGTAGGATTAGTTTTAGCATATCCCACTCCCGAGGACCTAAATATGATGCTCAAAGCATATTAGGCCAGAATCCAAGAAGGGCCAAACCTAACCGATCATGAAAAGTGTTACCCTAGAGCAGAACTAGAGCTTGAACGAACCAAAATTTGTGCTAAGATGGTGGAATTGGCTCAAACCATTTTTGAAGCCAGTCGCCTCTTTAACATCTCTAGTTCAGCTAAGACGCAATTGCACTTTGATGGACTACTAGAAAGATTGGAGAGGCTAATTGCACAATCCGAAAAGGAACCCAACCCTCCCAATAAGGGCAAGGCAAGTGAAAGAGCAAGCCTCCCCGCCCAGGAAGCTTATGTGCCTAACTCCACAGAGCCAGACACATCTTCTTCTATGAATCGGTACTCACCCGAATTCCTATGAGAGATTCAAGAAGAGAAATGGGCTAAAGAGAGTGAAGTCCCTCCTCCCATTGAACTTGTGGATGATGCGCATGACCAATTCCCACAAGACATTCCCTCCATTTATGGAGAGCAGGAGAGTGCACAATCTCACGAGAGATTAGACTTTGAGTCTAATTCTTTACATGAATTACCCCACTTCACAGGCCCATGGGAAGCTAAGTCTACTTGTATGAGAGCACCCACGGTCATGGTACGAAACGAAGACTCAGTCATACCTAGGAATACGGAGGTAGTGAAAAACACTAAAGTGCAGTGCAACCTCACTTTAGAAGAGCTACTCAAAGTTAGGCCAGAGCTATGGAAACAAGTAGCTAAACAAGTGCCTGAAATAGCTAAACCCCGTTCCCAGGTAGGCTCCCATAGAAGAGTGCCAGAAATTCCTCTAGACAAGATAGGAGACATGAGCGAAGGAGAAGAAGGAAACACCTATCTTCCCATTACCCATCAGGGGTACACCACCAAGGCAATCTTGGACTCAGGTGCAGGAGTTGCCATTGCTACCACTTCCCTATGGAAGCGATGGGGCAAGCCAACACTCAGCCCCACGAGGATGAAATTGCAGATGGTTGATGGTCACATAGAAAGACCCTTAGGCTTGCTAGAAGGAATAACTCTCACTACTTGTGGTGTAGAGTTTGAGCACACATTTGCTATCTGTGACTTTAGCAAGAACCAGGCCTATGAGATGATTTTGGGAAGACCATTTATGCGACAGTTGCAAATGGTACAGGATTGGGGAACCAATTCATTGTATTTGCAACACTTAGGTGTCACAACCAAAGTCAATCTCAAGGACTACTCTCATAGAGATGTAACCCCCATCTAGTGGAATCCCATCCATAGAGCCAAAGACGATATTGAGTCGATGCATTCCATAGGATCAGGATCCTCATGGATGCATGAAGACACCCACTTGTGGATGTGCAAAGTAGCAGTAGAAGAGGAGAAGAGAGAAATAGCCAGAGTGGTAGGTGCGAAGGAAACACATAGATTGATTCAAGACCCAGCCTATGCACCTGTAGTATTTCCTAACGAAGAGTTTGAACCTCATGGTTGGATAGAGATTTTAGCAACAATGGATGTAGCCATCAACAAAGAACAATGGACACCCCACTGTGCTTAGCTTGTTATGTGGAAGAGGAGGAGTACGTAAAATGGTTGCAATTAGCACATGTAGGTGCATTAGAGCAGCATTACTCAAGGCAACGAACCCTACAGACACTAAGGCGACTCCGAGTGCATTGGCCGACTATGGAAGCAGATGTCCATAAGATGTGTAAGGAATGCCCAGTCTGTAGTTTAGACTGCCTGTGGAGCACGCTACTCTTTATCAAGTGTCTCTAGGTGATTGGAGTGAACCACTAGTAGCCTTCTTGAGGACGAAAACATTCCCTCAAGATATGACCCTGACAAGGCAAAGAAGTTTAGAACAAGAAGCCCTAGACTACTCACTTATTGGTGATAATCTATACAAGCGTGGTAAAGATGGTTACCTTAGATTATGTGTCCATGAGAGCGAGTATCTTAAGATCTTGGAAACTGCTCACCAAGGTGTAGCAGGAGGGCATTTTGGACCCGATCGGGTGATTAAAGCAATCCTATTCGCAAGCTTGTGGTGGCCTACCCTTCACATGGATGCACATACCTATGTGAAGAGATGTGATGTTTGTCAGCAAACTCAGTATCCTATACGCAAAGATGAGATGCCTCTGAAACCTATGATGGGTGGACGTGCATTCTCTAAGTGGGGAATAGACTTTGTTGGGTCGATTAATCCCCCAGCTAAGGGTTCACATGCTGAATATATCATTATGGCCACAGACTATTTAACCAAGTGGGTGGAGGTAAAAGCCACCACGAAGAACGATGCTCAAACGACAGCTAGGTTCTTATTTGAGAATGTGTTCACTAGCTACGGGCTACCTATTGAGCTAGTAAGTGATAGAGGGACTCACTTCTTGAATGAAGTTATTGAAAATCTGCTCCAAGAGTTCTTGGTCGTACAGAAGAAGTCTGCCCCCTATCACCCACAAGCGAATGGGCAAGCCGAAAGCACAAATAAGATTCTATGCAATGTGTTGAATAAATTGGTGAATAATAAACACTCTGAGTGGGACAAACAGCTACACCATGCTGTTTGGGCATACCGAATTGCCTATAAAACGATACTCCAAGCCACTCCTTTTCAGATGGTGTTTGGCCAAAATGCGGTGCTACCATTGGACTTCTTGATACCTACACTAAAGGTAGCACAGGAGCATGAGTGGACGGGCCATGAGCTCTCCTCTAGGATCTTTGACCTTGAGCGATTAGGAGAAACAAGACTGAGGGCTGCCGCAAGAATATATGCAGCTAAAAAATGACAGAAGGCATACTTTGATGCCCATGTTAAGGATAAAGGATTGAAGGCCGGAGACTTAGTTTTGGTGTATACCCTGAAACAACATGCGAGAAAATTAGAGAAGAGAGGCTATGGACCTATGATCATAAATAGGATCTCAACTAGTGGAGCAGTCCAATTAGCCACACTTGAAGGAGATGTTATCCCTAGTTACATTAGTGGATGCAGAGTCAAACTATATCAGGAACCTCTGACTGAGGAGATGCTAAATCGACTCCACACTGCCAAGAAACGCCAAGAGGAAAAAAAACGAATTCGAGAAGAAGCACAGGCATAAGCTTTGGAACGCATCCGAAGAATGAAGTTGAGAAGACAGGGTAGAGATTAGCCTAGGACAGATGACTATGCACACCCAGGATATCATATGGCAATGTGTGAAGCTTCAGGTATTAGTTCTCATAGAATAATTGACCGACGTCCTTTTGTAACTTTAGAAATAGGACAAGGAAAGAGTGCAAGGACTGTAAGGGCCTTGATTGACTTAGGTGCAACCACTAGTGCTGTTAAATTTTCTTACTGTCAAAAGCTGAAATTAAGTGTCAATCCTATAGAAGCCTATCTCATAGGATTGGGAGGTGTGGAAACCCCATGCATGGGCGAGGTGGAACTTCCCCTCTACATTCAAGATTCTTTAATGACAGTTAAAGTACTAGTGTGTCAAGATGAGGATCTCACTGAGCCTCTTGTCTTGGGTCAAGACTTGATCTATGATCATGCAGTCAACCTAAACCTAAGAAGTGGACTTCTTCATGTATGGGTAAATCAGAGTCGAATTATAGTTGAGTTAGACAATGGAGCACTCAAGGAACTAGGAAAGGCACACACTCCTTGTCCTTCCAGGAGTACACATGAAGATGACCATGTTATTCTTGTCCGAAACTATGTGATGCAGAGGAATGATTATCTCAACAAAGAAGTCAAGGATGCGACGGAACTCCCTTCTTTTCCAAAAACCATAGGGACGCAGCAACCAAAGGTGGATCACATGCAGAGGAAGCAAAGGACTTATGCTCGCAGCCAAAAGAAAATACAAAGCACGGTATCTCAACCATCAAAACAAGTGTGGGTGCGGAAAGGCGAGCATTCTATTGCGATCAAGCCACAACAATTGGCTCAACTTCCTATTAGTGATCGACCGCACGACACTAATAAGAAGTCTACCAAAAATTCCCCGGTGAAAGTGAAGTCTATCTGGGTACCCAAGAAGTCGATGAAGGCTAGCCCACAATCCAGACAAATTTGGGTGCCTAAGGCTTGCTTGCGGGCTCAAAATAACTACATAGAGACCACACCCTGTACAACCTGGTCCACTCACTCGAACATTTGATACCCATTCTTATACATCACGCATGAACACATATTCACCCATGAGCACGAGTAGAATCACTTGTAATTGGGTCCCTAAAAAGCCTCATTTCCAAGCAGACACTCTCACAAAGCCCTCGAGAGTCTCCATCGAACTAAAACTGAAAGCCATCCACTGTGTTTGGCTGCCCAAAGCTTGTAATAAACCCCCCGACCCCACTTGTAAATTCACCTCCACCTACTAACTGTGTCATTCTCACACTGCATCTTTCCATTTAGCCTTTTAGGACAATCCGTCCACAAACCACACCCACAACCATCGAGCACTCACTGACTAACTAACATATCACTAAAACCTCATGTTAATGTTGTAACGGGGACACGTGACCACTTAGTGTCCATTTGCAATGTTAACATTCATTTGTATATTCTCACAGAACCGGTGACCAGTCCCTTCAAGATGGCCGAGGCTACAGGAACGAGCTCCCAGGCAGGAACCAGCCCTCAGATCGTGGACATTGAAAGTCTTCCCATTGAGGAGGAATTGAAGGAACGCCCAGTGGCATTGAGAGCATTACATGCCATACCAATTTTGAATCCTCCACAGGGGCACACAATGCTAGTCAGCAAAAACTCACATTGGTTCAGTGATGTGGCAGGACCTTTGGGTGAAGGTACTTACTTGTGGGAAGCAGAAATAGAGTTCAACGGACGCTGGGGCAGGTATCATTTCTTTACCAGAGAATTTGAGAGGCTCCAAAATAATGAAGGCTTGAAACCGATATCGAAGAAGGCGGGCTTATATGATTACTTCAAAGCCCAGTTACCGAAGCCTGACTTTCTAAGATGCTCATATCTGATTAGCACCCTCACTCCTAGTAAAGAGAAAAAGGGGTATAGCACCTTTGTCTTACCATCTCTCACAAGAGGTAATGAGCTGAAGCGCTTCAAGTTGACGAAAAATTTGGTAAGAGAAGCTCTCGACATGAAAGGCATGCATATCCCTACCAAGAAAGAGACTATGGTCCCCAACAACATGAAGAACCGGAATCTGATGAAACTAAAGGACATGGTGGCAATGACGCCGACTATTGCCATTCACCTTCGAATGTGCATGCAGCATTTTGCGTTCCTGGCTCAAGAGAGATTCACAATGCCACCCAAGAAGATTTGGTTCAGTTTATACTTAGCAGATGCCTTCAATTTGACAATCAACATGCCACATTGGATTATTGACGAGATACACTTAGCGCATCAATGGTGGTATAAGAAGCAAAAGTCAGTACTTTATGGATGTTGTGCTCTCACAAGGATTATTTATAGATGCTTGGCATATGATATGCCAATTCAAAGGGCACTGGTTTGGACCAGGGTGCAAGAATTCCAATGTAGACTATCAACTGCAGGCCCCCCGCCCAAGAAAATGAGGGGAGCAGTTCAGATGCCCTGTGCACAGGCCCGGGGTGCTACACTGCCACCAAAAACAACCCCACGACTTCCAAGACGGGTGCAACCCTTCACTATTAGATTACCAAGGCATAGCACAGAAGGACCAAATCTAGTGTTTCCACCTATACCCACCGACCTAGAGTTCCCTCATGGCTTCACACTTGAAGACTTAACGGATGAGGAGGTAGCCAGAATCATTGATGCTATTAATTTGGAAGTCGAGGCAGAGCAAGCAAGCGGGCAACAAACTGCTACAGAACAACCCCATCCTAGACAACCAGAAGTTGTGGAAGTGGGATGAAGTCGAAGAAGAGAATGCAGAAGAGGAGCAAGAGGATGAGCAAGAAGGACTGTTGGATGAAGAAGAGCATGAATATGAGCAAGAAGTGGTACAGGAACTTGAAGGAGCCCCTACGTATACAAAGCAATTGAAGAGACTGTATGATACCATCAACCGAGTTCAAGAGCAACACAAATTATCCTTGGCAACAGGAAAGGCCCTGATGAACCAGATCCTAGAAGACAAAGGCATAGATGAGAAATACAGGGCAACCCTCGACATGATTGCGGATGCATTGGGGGTACCTAAGATGGTGCATACCGCTCTTGCACACTCGCAAAGATCGAAGCGAAGATACGGCAGACGTCCCCCTCGATCAGGGAAACAGATGAATGTATTGGTATCAGAGCCACAGGGCACCACATCCACGACCACGGGCACAACTCAAATCATTCATGACACTGAGGAAGCCTATACCTCAAGTGCACCCCCATCACCCCCTTTACCACCCCTACCTCCAACTCCACCATCTTCACCTCCCACTACCAGTGTCACCACTACCGTCACCGCCCACGAGTCCACTTCCCATACCGAAGCACAGACTGTGAGTCAACCCTCACAATCCGCAAAACCTATCACCACCCCTATTGTAAATACTACCACTGACACTGTAATTCTGACTGTAGCCGCTGAAAATCCCATTCCCCCAATCACACTCCCTGGCGGTTCATATTCACAACTACACACACCACTTTACACATTCACAACCATCACTACACTGACAATTCCCATGTTCACAATCACTCCCATGACTGCATCCACATATGATGTCATGGACATATCACCCACGTCCGCACCTCTCCCTCCCCCCATATTTCCCCAATCTCCCGTTCCCCCACCACCCACTTCACCCTTTTCAAGCACAACATACACACTCCCATTCCCTTTTCCCTACCCTTCTGCATTCAACACCTTTCCCGCATCCATTCTTGTTAATAATGTATTTAATAACATGTACCAGTGTATGTCTCAACTACAACAGCATTACCAGCACCTAGATGCTCAGCATACAAGTCTGTTCAGAAGCCATGAAACATTAGAAGGAAGATTCATTGACTTAGAGAGGGAAAAGCGACTACTACAACAGCAGTATGCCACTTTACAGGAACAACATGAGCAGTTAGTAGCCAATCCACCCCATCTAGAGGCTGAAGAAAAACAACAACTCGATGATATGTTACACGCTCAGATAACAGACAATCTCAAGCTTCGATGCAACCTCGCCCTACTATGAAAGCACATGTCTGTAGCACTCGAAGAGAATAAAAGACTGCATAAACAGAACGAAGAAAACCTGGAAGCAACAATGGAAGGTTCCCCGCACGAAATCGACCCAGAGCATTTCAAGGCCATCCCCTCAGAGAATATGCAAATTGTGTTGGAAACCCATGCCGACCTCCTGGAAGCCCACACAACATTAGAAAGAGAAAGAGATGACCTATTAAAGCAACTGGCAACTCAACAGGAGTCACCAAGCAAAGTCACAACCGTAGCCGACACATCTGAAGAAGTCGCAGAACTCAGAGCAGAACTAGAAGAACTACGAAATAAAGTTCTGCAATACGAGCGTCAACCCTCTCCCCTAATGGAACCGGAACCTGAAGACTTAGTGCCAATTGAAGTGGAGGAGACTTTTGAAGACCCATATGTTCCCATGCCTACACCAGGGGGTAAGCAAACGGAGGAAGGAATGGACACAATTGAGATCGAAGCCCCTGAATGGATGCAGAGGTTAGAGAAGGTTGCTACAACCCATGACGAGAGAGTTGCAGTACAGATAGCGTCTATGTCCCGATTGGAGGAAGTCGTAATTAAATCGGATTACTTCAGAAACCTCTCCCATCATAGGTGGATTGGCACATCCGATGATTTATATGTTCCATTCTGTGTCCTAATGGTAGATTATAATGCTGAAATCAAGCACCGCACAACAAAAGAACCAACCTCGACGACACAGTTAGCACTAGAAGATATCCCTGCAAGTGCCACGCATGGGAATATATTTCAACCTACTTGGAGGATCCGTCTGCTTGAAACCTACCCTGAGATGGTACACACGTGGAATAACATGCCTTTATATATCAAGTATAATCCCTGCTACTGCCCCATCTTTCGACGAAGGTCTTGGCCAGACTACACCAAAATAGTTTTGACAGTCAAAGGATGCGAAAAGTGGCTAAACTACGTGTACTTAGCACCACCTAACGGCCAACCCACAGTAGCATACATGATTTCGATGATTCGGCATTGGGGAGTACGATTCAAAAATATACCAGATGTCATGGCACAGATGTGCCTCAAAATCTTTGAGCTCATGCTGGTTACCTTCAGGACCTTTAAGAATGTCAAAGAACCTCATCTTTCGGCTGTCGAATTTAATGAAGGAAATCAGGATCTTGTTTATGATATGAGCACCACACCATCTATCAAGGTCGTCTATGCGTGGCATGCTCGTGTCAAGTATTTACCAGCCTGCTTCAAACAGACGTTTGAAGAAATGTTTATCACAGGGTTCTGGGAATATCATTCAGAGATATTCATTCCCAGACCATCTCATTTATTGCAATTATTTGACGTGGAACAAGCCCTCCATTCATAAAAGCTACGTATGCCACATCCAGAAGTTCTCGGGCCAGTAGACTGGGATGCCCTACTCACCGATTTGGCAAAAGGGTTGAGATTATCCGAGCACCACCTAGCAAAAGATGTAGTGGAGTATTACATCCAACGGTCCACACAACAAGGGTCTGTCAGAGACGATAGACGCGAGAGAGGGGGGGGTGTTAGCGATAGTCAAGGTACCCCAGGACTCACAAGACAAGGATTTCCATGAAGTAATGCTCCCTAAATAGTGAACTTAGTCACTATACATCATTGTAAATACCATTTCACCTTTTTGTAACTCCATTTTGTGCAAGCCGAGGAGTCCTCGAGCTTGAGGAGTATTAGAAGTAGCATCGTACCAATTTTCATAATTTTTAGACTTCATTTGACCAAATAGGCCCTAGAACCTAATTTTTAACTAGGCCGGACACTAGGTCTGGACAAGACCAAAGCTAGTCAAAAACTATAAATAGAGCTAGAGAGCTCATTTTTGAGGGTAGCTTGTAAAGGATTTGGACTTGTATGAGCACTTTTGAAGTAATCTAAAAGAATTCCATTGTCTCTCTC
This sequence comes from Ceratopteris richardii, assembly GCA_020310875.1. Lineage (NCBI taxonomy): Eukaryota > Viridiplantae > Streptophyta > Polypodiopsida > Polypodiales > Pteridaceae > Ceratopteris > Ceratopteris richardii. The sequence goes on from CM035419.1 coordinate 124,680,690, forward strand.
TTTGTCTTGCCGTGTGTGCGCGTGTGTGTATGTGTGTGCATGTTAGTGTGCTTCTCACTCACGCACTTGTGCCATCACTTGTTCGAGGTCTTCATACCATCCTCACGTCTTCCCGGACTGACATCAAAGGAGGTGCTACTCATCACTGAGCTACACTTGGGCACTTGTATACTTACTTGTGTGCCCATATGCATCTACCTTTATGCATTTTAAAATCATGCATGGAGTATCATGAAAATTGAGAAGAAACAACTTTTAATGAAAGACTTACTCAATCCTCGTTGTTTCTTTCGATCCTAGTGAGGAACTTTTCAGAACTTCTGGTTTCCCCATCATGCATTGCTTTTCAATACTCATGCATTGATGTATGCATTCCATTGGTGCAACCTCTATGCATAGCTAACAAATATCATTCACATGTACCCCTTCATTCTTGGCAATTTATACTTCCTTGGGTACACGAGTGTGCAAGTGCACCATGCCATAAAACAAAAACATGCATGGCCTTGATATATTTAGGAAGAAATGCTTTCTCTATGCTCATACTCATCCACAAGTTGAATAGGAAAATTAAAAGAAAGTAGCTCAAAAGATATAGCTACACAGACTCGGCCATGCATGATCATATGTGCATGAGCTATTGTAGGCATGCATGTGGGCAGTGTATCATATGAAAAGGCCCATCAAATATGAAAATAGAAAAAATGAAAGAAAAATGTATAAACTTATCTTCTCAGATTTTGAATGCAGAGAAATAATGGGAAACTCCATGCATCCATCAAAAATTGTCAAATAGGAGCTAGAGGTGTGCTCTTCATCTCTCCCGCTTAGCTTGTTGCGGTGCCTCACAGTAACGAAAGGTAGCGGAAGAAGAGGAACATTGCCGGGAAGCAACACCTCTTCGTTCTCGATCATTTCATGCTGCAGATGAAGAAAATACGTGCCAGGAAACAAACGAGGCCTTGTTTGCAGTCGATATTGGAGGCTCCCATACTAAGAGAGGCAAACCATCCGAGATTCATGATGGTTGCGATGTCCGTTGGCAAGATGAAGATCTTGAACGAAACTGCTTCTGGGTGGAAAAAACAAACAAGCGCGAGTGCTTAGCATAATTGCAATCTGTCGGGCACGTCATGGGTTTGAAATGTCACTGCAGCGCTGAAATGTTTTGATTTTCCTTTAGCTTGGTGCATGAAAATGAATATCAATCAGATCATGAACGAAACGTGCATCATGGTAGAAAATAGGGAGTGTTTCTTTCCATCCGGATGATGAGGTGAGATAACAGAACGATCCTAGAACTGTACTGCAACATCATCTTCCTTACTAGAGCCACGCCAAGAAAAGGCATTTACAGGGAGTCTGGCAGAAGCCGTGGGGTTGCGCGCGTCGCCTCTCTATTGCACTGCCTCAGAAGCCTGGGGTAATTGGGCGGTTGAGATTAAGGACCATAAGAAGGCTGCACACGATATTGGAACTCTAATAGAGGAAGGAAGATCAAACGCGCAGGCTGGAGAATAACAAGAACTACAAGGTTCAGTCGATGATGGAGAAAGCTATTGTAGCAGTACAGGAGAGTCTGGAATCGAAAGCAACGGAGTATGTGTCCGCTGAGCTGACCGAGAGGAGACGTCTCTGCACCATCATCTGCTCCCGATGGGGGTGGCCAAGAACAACGCATGGCGCGTTGGATAAGGCAATAGACTGCCTTAGTGCTGACCACGGATTGATTCCGGAATTCTGCAAATAGTGCATGTAATCATTTTCGCTAATCTAACCAACAACGAGGAGTACTTCGATTGCATACGACGAGGAGTACTTTGACTGAGCTGAAGGATTGCTACAGCGATGCAATTTTGACGCATCTCAACAAGAGCTTACAAGCAAAGTGATGAAGATAAAAGTCTCCATAGATCTCAACCTAAGGGCTCTTGATACCACTTGTGGAAGGACTCCATAGCCTTCACACAAGACTAACTAGCAAGGCCACACACTAGGAAGAGAGATGTCTTTCCACCCAACCAACCCCTCCAATATATAGCTCCAAGTCCAAGGGGGTAAGGCCCTCTCAAGGGGACATGTGTACCTTCCATCACATGGGTCCCTAAGGTGGTCACATGGTTTCTAAGCTTAGGATATCACATAAAATCGCATGGCTTCTAAAAGAAGAGTCTCCAAGCTCTCACATACAAACTAAGTGGCTAGGAGAAGCTTCCAATTAAGCCTAAGGTACTCAACCTTAGAGAATTAGCCCTAAGGTTCAAGACCCATCTAAAAGGGGTAAATAAACCATAAATCCAAAGGGTTTCACACTTAGAAACCCAAGGGTTCTATCCCTTAGACCCATGTAATTATACAACAGTTCCCATGCCGAGTACATAACAGTAGCAACAGATTATTTGACCAAATGGGTAGAGGCCAAGGCAACCAAGAAGAATGATGCAAGGACCACGACTAAGTTTCTCTTTGAGAACATATTCACTAGGTTTGGATTGCCAATCGAAATTGTAAGTGACACAGGCACACACTTTGTCAATGAAGTAATAAAATCTTTAATGAATGAATTCTTTGTGGTTCATAAGAAATCAGCCCTTGATCACCCACAAGCCAATGGACAGGCTGAAAGTTCGAACAAAATCTTATGCACAGTTCTCATTAAGATCATTAAAAATGGAAGATCCGATTGGGACAAGCAATTACATCATGCTTTATGGGCATTCCGGGTAGCATACAAAACAGCCATAGGAACTACTCTGTTTAACCTAGTTGATTTCCTAGTACCTACTCTCAGAGTAGCCTTAAATTAAATGGACTGGACATGAGTTATCGGCTCAATTGGACCAAATCAAAAAATTACATGAAACACGATTACAAGCAGTGGCAGGTATTTACGCTGCAAAAAGGCAACAGAAGGCATATTTTGATGCTCATATTAAGGATTAAAATCTGAAGGAAGGAGATTTGGTACTGATTTATACTTTGAAGCAACATGCAAAGAAACTACAAAAAAGAGGATATGGCCCCTTGGTAATCAATCGTATATCTACCAGTGGAGCCATGAGCTTAGCAACCCTAGATGGAGAAGTATACCCAAACTATATAAGTGGTTGTCGATTAAAAAAGTATTTAGAGCCATTGACAGAGGAAATAATGTCAGGACTTCTAACAGCAAAAAATAGGTGAAAAGAGGAAGAAAAAATACGGGAAGAAGCAAGACAGGAAGCTCTAGAACGAATAAGGAAACGAAAGGAATGGATAAGAGAGAGAGATGAAAGATATCAAGGAGGAGAGGAACTCATCCCAATGGTTAATTTTAGAGCCTCTGAAAACCTAGGACATCAAACGAAGCAACCATATTTGAATTTAGGTGCCGGAACAGAAGAGTACCACTTGGTGGATGCTCTCATTGACACAGGAGCAGCTGTTAGCTGCATTAAATCTTCTTTGGCTCATAAACTCAAAGAATAGTTACCTCCATCCAAAGCACACCTGGTTGGAATAGGGGGAAAGGTTACTAAATGCATAGGCAAGATTACATTGTCACTACACCGATGCAACAAAACCTCTTTGTGTGTCATGATCAAGATTTATTGAAGAACTTGTGTTAGGCCAAGATTGGATATATGAATATGAAGTGACTATCCAATTAGCCTTAGGCTACATATCAGCCAAGATAGGGCATCGTGAGGTATTCATTGTGTTAGAAGAACGACCTGTCAAAGCCAAGTGTATAGGCCCAAGAGATCAACTACTCATGCATGACGATGATTGTACATTCACCTCCACTATGGAACCCCCACCACCAAGTACTTCATGTGAGAGTACACCAATTCTTAATCTTATGCACCTTCCTAATCTAGTGGCCCCCACTACTAACATCGTTTCCAAGCAAAATCCCCGTGAGGAATGGAGCACAAGAGTGACTAGTCATCATGATTATCACGAACTTTCCCACATTAGAATCTATCCCATTCCACACACTAGACAAGCTTGGATCAGAAAAGATCAGGTGATAGCATATCATCAACAACGGAGCTATTATCTACACTGGAAACAACAACAGTACAGGGACACAAGTCAAGCTAGACCCCGAGGTCCACACAAAATTCCCAAATTATGGATACCAAAGAAATTGATTCCCGCTCAAACTTTTGGAACACAAATATGGGTCCCCAAATATTATGCAACAACGATAATCACCAAAGGGAAAACATCAATACACAAGAAGGATCAGTACGACCTGAAGACAAGGAATCAAGAAAGATGCGACAACATGAAATTGCAGAAACAAAAATACCCGACAAGAACAACTCAATGATATGAAGGACTAGCAAAGCGGAAGAACAATGTGAAAATTGCACCAAGCACTACAAACGATGGAGATACAATCAACCACATAAAAATAAAACAGATCTGGATGCCTAAATGCAAATCAATCTTCATACATTGACCTCACACCTCAGCTCACACACATCTTGAGTTCCAGCAACCTCGGGCATGCATAATAGGGCCACATTACAAGGCCATGCACTCGTCACCTAGTTCTTTTTCTACTTGATAGTGAAGCACATTTCCCTCCCGGGGAATAGGAGAGCACTTTTACAATAATCCCAAGGAAAATAATTAAAGATACAATAAAAGCTTCGGCTAGGTACTAACGTTTTTGTTTTCTTTCAGGAAGAAATAGAAAAAATATATGTATGTGAAAAAAAAATCCCAGGTACTACCCTTCTCACACCCACGGGGAGGGGACAACAAAAGTCACTTGGAGAGTTGCCCAACTCATGAAGGCTAAGTGGAAGATAACTAATGCAACCACTGTTACATTGATGGCGGTATGTTGAGTGCAGATGGCATCTCCAAATTCTGAAGCTACGCAAGAGGAAGAGGTCTTGCTTCTTCCTTTGGAATCAACCACTAAGGCGAGAGGTCATTGGTTCCTTGAAGACCAACCTGTGTCGGATCTCCTCTTTATGGCCACCATCAAGATCACGGATAGGGATCACTACTTCCCATTAATGTCACATGACTTCCAAACCATAATCCAAGGATTACCATGCATCACAGATGTTTGGACAAGGGCAGGAATTGGTGCATTCCTGCGACTCCCAATATATTTACCAGATTTTCAAAGATGCACTCAAGTTATGAACACACTCTAGTCCGCAGCAGATAAGCCCTCAATCCCGGAAGCTAAAGTGCTGAACAAAACAGGTGCATGGAAAACTATTTGATTCACACATGAAATCATCAACAAAGTGTTTGGATGGAGTCAAGACGGTCTCACCAATCTCAAAGATGAATGTCATACACACACATACACACACATATATATACACAGATACATATACACACATACACATACACATACACACACATACATATACACACATATACACACACGTAGAGAGAGACACACACACATACACACATATATATGCATACACACACACATAAAGAGACATACACACACACACATACATGCATACATATGCATACATAATACATATGCATATGCATACATAATACATATGCATATGCATACATAATACATATGCATATGCATACATAATACATATGCATACATAATACATATGCATACATAATACATATGCATACATAATACATATGCATATGCATACATACATTATTACATGCATTCACACACATACACAAACCTACACACACATGCATACATATGCATACATAGTGCATATGCATATGCATAGATACATGCTTACATGCATACACATACACACACATAGATACATAGACACACATAGACACGTACACACATACACACATATACACACATACACACACATATACACACAGATTTACACACACACATAGACACACACACACAAATACACAAACACTACACATGCATACACACAGACATACACACATAGACACACACACACACACATACACACATAGACACATACAAACTTACACACACACACACACACAGATACACACACACAGATACACACACACATATATAAACACACACATACACACATAGACACATACAGACTTACACACGCACATACACACATCCACACACATTTACACACACACATACACATGCATATAGACATATATATACATATACACACATATATACACACATAGACACACACATACACACATAGACACATAGACACGTACACACTTACACACATACATATACACATCCACACACATTTACACACATACATACACATGCATATAGACACATATATACAGATACACACGTATATACACACATAGAAACACACATAAACACACACACACACATAGACATACACACACATGGATAGATACACACACATATATGCATAGATAGGCACATAGAGACATACACACATATATATGCATACACACACATAGAGACACATACACACACACCTACGCATACATGCATACATATGCATACATAATACATATGCATATGCATACATGCATACACACACACACATACACACACATGCACACACACATATATGCATAGACAGACACATAGAGACATACACACACATATATGTATACACACACATATGTATACACACACACATACACATACATGCATACATAATGCATATGTATATGCTTACATACATACTTACATGCATACACACACACATACACACACATGCATACATTTTCATACATAATGCACATGCATATGCATACATACATGCTTACATGCATACACACACTCACATATACACCTACATACACATATACACACATACATATGTACATGTATATATATTGATTTCTAACCCATTTTGTTTTATATGTACAGGTATTATGGATCCTAGTAGAGAGAGAAAGGTGAAACTCACTCTCATAAAAAGTCTTATGAGAGCAAGAGTTCCGCCTAATACTCTAGGGATCATCATGCATGAGTACTCAGAGATGGCTGATGATGAGCTAGATTATATGATCCAGATGCTTACCCAGCGATTAGAGGAGGGCTCTTCTACGGCTCCACATGCAGGAAGACAACTATCTTCTCATAGGTATGTTTTTTTTTTCACAAATGTTTTTAATGATCTCATAACACATATTTTTATTAATTTATATCTATCTATTTTCAAGACACCTATACCACCTCCAGATCATGATAGCAGAGCACAAGTGCCTATGAGGACATGCATAGGCACCTTAGGGCTAGAGTGAGATATAGAGCTAGAGGGGAACATTGTGTACATAGGGAATGGACTGGAGTTCAAGAGAAGAATGCGAGCATTATGCGACTTTTACCTGCACCTTGTCCACTTACAGTGGAAGTAACTATAAATTTTACATAGAAATTGAAATAAATATCTTATGTTTTATTTACATGATTCTTTTTATTTTTGTAGTGAGCATGATGAGAGGGATAAAAAATACGTACTTATTTCACTTGAGATAGAGTTTAGGACAGGATGGTCACATAAGTGGAGTCTAAAAGAGATGCGGAAACTTATGGCTCATCATCATGATAATGCACGGTACGCATTGCTTTTATGTATATATATGTGGATATGTGTGTGTTGAGAGCAGTATGGGCACCCAAGGACTGAGGAGACAAGGAAGCCAGCGGAGAGAGTCAGAGCAAGGCGAAGGATTAAGTAGACAAAGCAGTCGACGTAGATCTGGCAGATAGGCCTTCAAATTTTTCCAAAACAACATCTTTATAATAGTGATTTTTATCACTAACCATCATTGTAAATATCATTTCATATTTTTGTAGCTCCATTTTGTGCAAGCCAAGGAGTCCTTGAGCTTGAGGAGCTTTAGAAGTACTTACCTGTCAGTTTTCACATTTTTTAGACTTTGTTTGAACCTCCAAATAGGGTAGAGAACCTAATTTTTAACTAGGCCGGACACTAGGTCTGGACAAGGCCAAAACCTAGTCAAAAACTATAAAAAGAGCTAGAGAGCTCATTTTTGAGGTTAGCTTGTAATTGAAATGAACTTGTAAGAGCTTTTTGAAAGTAATCTAAGAACTCCATTGCTTCTCACTATTTGTCTTGCCGTGTGTGCGCGTGTGTGTGTGTATGTGTGTGCATGCTTGTGTGCTTCTCACTCACGCACTTGTGCCTCCACTTGCTCGAGGTCTTCATACCATCCTCTCGTCTTCCCGGATTGACATTAAAGGAGGTGCTACTCATCACTGAGCTACACCAAATTTTGGCGCCATTGCCGGGGATCGAGCTTTGAGGACGAGCGTGTGATGGTAAGACGTAGATTGGAGACGTTGGCGTTGTAGGTAATTTCTTCACTCTTCTTATTTCTCTTTTCTTACCTCACCACCATCATCACCATCATCATCATCACTATCCGATCTCCATCTCCATCATCGCAAAAATTTCAGTTTTTTACTATATCCCCTTCCTCCTTTCATTTCCCTCATTTCATTTGTGAGAGAGAGCGAGAGAGCGAACTGTTGTGTGCTATTTTCTGCATGCTTTTGGAGTTTCTTGCAGGTTTCAGCATCATCATCCCCTCCAGCACGTCGCGCAGGTATGGAAATGTGCAGAACTGTCTCGCAGTCGCCGACTTCTGTCGATCGCGATTGACAGAAATTTTCACCTTTTGGTAAATCTGAGTGCACCACAGTGGACTAGAGACCCTGCACACCACATTTCCACAAAAGTTTTTGAAAAATTTGCAAAATTTCAATCCATCGCGATTGACAGCTCTATCCATCGCGATTGACTGCCTGTCCATCACGATTGACTGCCTGTCCATCGCGATTGACTGCCTGTCCATCGCGATCGACTGCCCTATCCGTCGTGATTGACTGCCTGTCCATCGCGATTGACTGCCTGCCTGTCCATCGTGATTGATTGCCCTATCCATCGCGATTGATTTCCTTGTCCATCACGATTGAGTCCTGTCCATCGCGATTGACTGCCTGTCCATCGCGATCGACTCTTGTCCGTCGCGATCGACTCCTGTCCGTCGCGATTGACTGCCTATCCGTCGCGATTGACTGCCTGCCTGTCCATCGCGATTGATTGCCCTGTCCATCACGATTGATTGCCCTGTCCATCGCGATTGATTGCCCTGTCCATCGCGATTGACAGCCAATTTTAGCCAATTTTTTAGGGTTTTTAATTTGAAGAGTTTGGCTAATTTTGGGCATGAACATTTTACTCTAGAGCACATAAGGAGGCCTTAGGAAAACAACTTGGGGAAAACCTGTTGCACAGTGATCCTGTTTGAACCCTGTCTTAACCCTAGAACCCTGAACGGTCATAACTTTTTCATCCGAAATCCATTTTTTGAGCTCTAGGGCTTGTTGGAAAGCTAGGGTATTTTGAAGTTGACCATACCCAGGGGGATCAAAGTCAGGGGTCTTAAGAATTGTTTTCCTAAAAATCACTATGCAAATTAGTATTTGTGCTACAGGAATGAGAATCATTGGTTCTGTCTTTGGAATTTAAATCTTAAAGCTAACTTTGGAACTCTTAAAGATCTATTGAGAGCATCGGAAGGCGTTCTAAGCAAGTGTAAGTGCACGCTCGGGAACACACTTCCTGGGCATTCAAGGGCAACCAAGCAGGAAACAAAAGGTTGGAAACTTTCAACCCCCTCAGTCCATTCCTAGCTTAGGCTAAGAACGACTAGTGATAGGAGTAAGTCAGGGCAACGATAGGCATCAATTAAGTTGAAGACTACCTATGCACTCAAGTTCAAGATTAAACATAATCTCTTCGTGATGTGATAACCTTAAAGGAAAGAATCTAACGTGGAACGATCAACTTACAGTGCGAAAGATTAACTCAAATATTCCTGACGACGTGATTTCTGACTAGAGCATAAACACGATAATCGACTAAAAAAGAATCAAGTGACTGATACAAAAGAATCCAGCAACGAGGTTGTACTTGGGCAAAATTGGGCTATTCAATTAGGCTTATGAACCTTAGATCAGGGCGACATCTAGGGAGAGATAGACAAAGTCTTAGGTCTTCAGAGGCTAGTGTCAACCACACTGCTAGGTCTTGGGCCCAGCAGCTGAGCCACCACTCATACTACCCTAGCTCTGAGACTAGTGAATCAGAGATGTTTCAAGGCATGGACCGACCTACGGGAAGTTCAGGAGTGCCATACTTGCACAGGGTAGAAGGCCCGTACAAGACGCAGCTAGAATACCTTAGGACCAACCGATTAGGTGCTAGCATCTATGAGGACGGCCTAGGAAGATCTGTGGTCCAGATTAAAAACCCTGACCAATCCATAGGATTAGAGCACCCAGCTGTCAAGTTTGAAAACAGAGCATACTTGGACAAAGAAGGAACCATATACGTAGTTACCAGTCACCCAGATAGGACGGACGAATTTGGAAATGTGATCCCAGAAGCGGACTTAGGTGACCTAGAGCAAGGAAACATGGGTACAGAACCTAGAACCCCTCGAGGCAAATCGGTTCTCACTAGGATTATCACACCAGAGTGGATTCCCCAGGATAATAAGAGCATAGATTTGCTCCTCAATCGAGAGACTGACGAAGCCTTTTGGAGGTATAAATCTGATCAGCCAATTGATATAGGAACAATCATGATCTATGAGTTTAAGGATCCTGATAGCCCAGGCAGAGTGACCTATTTGGATCACGCTTCAGAGAGGATCTTTGTGGTTACAGAACATGATAGACATGCTTACACTTGGAAGGGTGAATTCGTTTTCCCCCAACCAAGATCGAATGTATCCTATGGTCACCCTGGAGCTGGACCATCCCAAGCTCATGGAATTCAAAGAGACAGAAGTAGAGATAGACCAGAAGTAAGCTTTGCCAACCCAGGGGGCAGAGAAAGAACAAGAAGGGAAACAAATAGAGTAGAACCTGAGATACATAGAGCTCACAGGAATCAAAGAAATGCGGATGAGTTCCCTCTACCACGACCTAGAGAGCACACAAGGACTTTGAGACCGACTCAGCTAGTTAAGTCCATGAAGAACTACTTCGATGGCACTGGAGATCCATACGATCATGTGGCTGAGTTTAGGCAAGTCTTGAGAGCTGAACAAGTAGAGGATCTATTCACGCAGTACAATGCCTTTGGTCTAACCCTTAGGAACACTGCTCTGACATGGTTTCAGCCACTAAATGAGAGGCAGTTCAGGAGCATAGACCAACTCCTAGAGGCTTTCATTATTGAATTCTCTAAGAGTGGCATAAGACATAATACCTCCTCGCTGATTCACAGCTTCAAGCAAACCCCTCAAGAGACCGTGAGACTTGCAGGAAGAAGATTTAGGCAATACCTTGAAAGATGCCCTGTCCCTGAGCTACCCACACCAGCTAAGCAAGTGGCATTATTCTTGGATGGATTGCTAAGTACCAAATTGAGATCATATGTGTATCTGAAGGACCCTAGGACTATAGAAGAGTGTGTACGCATGTGCATTGACATCGAGGATAACCTAGGGGAGGAGTTAGAGCTTTCCAAGATATACAAAGATTCAGATAGTGCCTCTAGCCTCTCTTCCACGCAATCCACATCAATTGAGGAACTTGCAGAGAAAGTAGCTCAGAAATTAGGTGTCACTAGCAAACAGATCCCAAGGTATGCCCCCGTGAAAAGATGCTATACTTGTGGTGGCGACCACATGGCGAATGTCTGTCCCATTGTGGCTCAACCCCAAGTTAATCCTAGTAGCCAGTACTGCACCATAGAACGAAGGTACACCAATCACACCGCGCAAGACTGCCCCTACAATAAGCAAGCGGTTAGGCAACCCTACCCTCAACCATACCCTCAACAAGGCAGATACCAGAGTCAATACCCACCACAACAGTATACTAGGCCTCAACAAAATTATCAACCACAATATCAAGCCCAACAAAGGCCTCAGCCCGTGTTAGCACAACAAACCCCTGCCCCAGCTAATGTAATTCCGGTAAAGTATGCAGCGGCAGAAGAAAATTTGAATAGAGCTATAGTCCCGATAACCCAATTGCTTTCTGAAAGTGACCCGAGTGACCATAGTTTCGATTCTACACATGTTGATAGTCCCCAGGCCTACTGCATGCAGTCTCCTGAACATGGTGAGTCTTACTATAGTGAAGAGCCAAATGAACCTAGTTGGGAGTCAGATTACACAAACGTCATGTATGCAAACCCCAACCCTAGACCCCAACCTAGGCAAGTAAGACCTCCATTCCCTAGAGGACCATGCTACAGATGTCAGGGAGATCATCTCATTCGTGATTGTCCCTTGCCTCCACCTACACAACCCGAGTCAGTGACGATTCAGGGCTTTTGCCAAGAGTGTGGAAAGGATCATCTCTTACGAGACTGCCCTCAGAATCCTAATAATATGCCAAAAATAACTCCCATTAATGTTATTGGGTTAGTTGTAGACTCCACAGGAAGTGTGATGTCCACTACAACAGTGCAAGTGATCACTAGAGCTCAAGCATTGAAGCAAAATCAAGGGGTAGGCCAGGAAAAGAGCCCAGATGTTAGTGAAACAGAGAGCATGACAAAGAAAAGGACTAGAGCTTGGAAGGATAGTCGTGAAAGAATGAAAAGACAATGGGCAAAAAAGATGAGTGAACTCGAGGAAAGCCTCAGAGAAACAAAGGCCAGGATAACTGAACTCACATCTCAAACTCCCTCTCACACTACCCCACCTCCACCATTCCCAACTCCATCCAACCCACCACCTTCCAACCCGCCTCACCTACTTCCACCACCCCCAAGAGTAGGATCAATCTTAGCAGATCCCACTCCCGAGGACCTTAATATGATGCTTAAAGCATATCAGGCCAGAATCCAAGAAGGGCCAAATGTAACTGATCATGAAAAGTGTTACCCTAGAGCAGAACTAGAGCTAGAACGAACCAAAATTTGTGCTAAGATGGTGGAATTGGCTCAGACCATGTTTGAAGCCAGTCGCCTATTTAACATCTCTAGTTCAGCGAAGACACAGTTACACTTTGATGGACTGTTAGAAAGAATAGAGAAGCTGATTGCACAATCAGAAAAGGAACCCGCCTCTCAACACAAGGACAAGGCAAGTGAAAGAGTAAGCATTCCTGCTCAGGAAGCCTATGTGCCTGAAGCCTATGCGCCTAACTCTACGGAGCCAGACACATCATCTTCTATGAATCGGTTCACACCAGAATTCCTACGAGAGATTCAAGAAGACAAATGGGCTAAGGAAAGTGAAGTCCCTCCTCCCATTGAACTTGTGGATGATGCACACGACCAATTCCCACAAGACATCCCATCCATTTATGAGGAGCAGGAGAGCACCCACTCTCAGGAAAGACTAGACTTTGAGTCTAATTCTTTACAAGAATTACCCCACTTCACAGGCCCATGGGAAGCTAAGTCTACTTGTATGAGAGCACCCACGGTCATGGTACGGAATGAGGACTCACTCATACCCAGGAACACAGAGGTAGTGAAAACACTAAAGTACAATGCAACCTCACCTTAGAAGAGCTACTCAAAGTAAGGCCAGAGCTATGGAAACATGTAGCCAAACAAGTACCAGAGATAACAAAACCTCGTTCCCAGGTAGGATCCCAGAGAACAGTGCCAGAAATACCATTGGACAAGATAGGAGACATGAGTGAGGGGAAGAGGGAAACACATATCTTCCTATCACCCATCAAGGATACACCACCAAGGCCATTCTAGAATCAGGCGCAGGAGTTGCAATTGCCACCACTTCCCTATGGAAGCGTTGGGGCAAGCCAGCACTCAGGCCAACGAGAATGAAATTGCAGATGGCCGATGGGCATATTGAAAGGCCCTTAGGATTGCTAGAAGGAATAACTCTCACCACCTGTGGTGTCGAGTTCGAGCATACATTTGCTATATGTGACTTCAGCAAAAATCATGCCTATGAGATGATCTTGGGAAGGCCCTTTATGCGACAGTTGCAAGTGGTACAGGACTGGGGAACCAACTCCTTGTATTTGCAACACTTAGGTGTTACGACCAAAGTGAATCTCAAAAATTACTCTCATAGAGATGTCCCTCCCATCCAATGGAATCCCATCCATAGAGCCAAAGATGATACAGAATCGGTGCATTCCATAGGGTCAGGATCCTCATGGATGCATGAAGACACCCACTTATGGATGTGCAAAGTAGCAGTAGAAGAAGAGAAGAGAGAAAAAGCCAGAGAGGTAGGTGCAAAAGAAACACATAGATCAATTCAAGACCCAGCCTATGCACCGGTAGTCTTTCCTGACGAGGAATTTGAACCCCACGGCTGGGGAGAAATCCTAGCAACAATGGATGTAGCCATCAATGAAGAACAATGGACACCTCACTGTGATGAAGATGGCTATGACATTTCAGTCTTCTCCATAGAGCCAATCATGGGAGAGGCAGTGTTAGAAGAGTGTGAACCTAACCCTGATGCATTTGAGGATGCGAGTGACTCCGATCTAGAGTCAATCATTATGGACCCACCTTTTGCATCAGATGAAGAATACTTCCATGAAGTAGAATTTCGACCCCAGAGGCATGGAGAGCTTACAAATGATGTAAGATTAGCCACACATGTGACCCTGAAGGAAGAAGGAAAGAAACGAAAGAAGAGAGAAGTCACACCAGAAGAGGAAGAACCTTTGTTTGAGGTCCCAGAAAATTTTAAGAACTATGAGATAGATGACAGGAGAGTCATGATAAGAATGCCTAAACGAGAGGCACAATCAGGAGAGGCCTATGATAACAAAGAAACCACCAAGAAAATAGTAGTGGCCCTAGAAGGAGGAGAGGAGAGATGCACGTACATAGGCCATGACCTGACCGAAGAGGAAGAACAAGAGCTAATAGCCTTGCTAAGAGAATACAGAGATGTATTCGCTTCGAGTTACAGGGATTTGAAGGGTGTTGACCCAGACATATGCTCACACACTATCCCCATGACCTCAGATGCCAAACCCTCTAAGCAAAAGCCATATACATACAATGATAATTACGCTGCCAAGATCAAAGAGGAGATAGATAGTCTGGTTGAAGCTGGATTCATCTATGAAATTGAGCACACTGAGTGGGTATCCCCCATCGTAGTGGTGCCCAAGAAAAATGGAAAGCTGCGTGTGTGCATTAACTTAAAGAAGGTTAATGCAGCCACAATTCGAGATAATTATCCGCTTCCCATCACAGAACATCTCTTAGAAAGAGTAGCAGGCAAGGAAGTGTACAGCTTCCTTGATGGATTTTCGGGCTACAATCAAGTAGCCATAGCTCCAGAGGATCAGCATAAGACAGCTTTTGCCACAGAATGGGGCATATTCGCCTTTCGGGTAATGCCATTTGGGCTTACCAATGCACCAGCAACCTTCCAGAGGCTGATGTGCCATGTATTTAAAGAATTCCTGAGGAAGAATTTAGAAGTCTATGTTGATGATCTTTGTGCTCATTCCAACATCAGACAAACCCATATTCCTGAACTCAGACAAATCTTTGACAAATGTAGAGAATATCAAGTCTGCTTGAACCCCGAAAAGTGCGTTTTTATGGTCAGGCAAGGCAAGATTCTAGGACACATAGTGTCAAAGAATGGCATATCCACTGATGAAGAGAAAGTGAGAGCCATAGCAGAGTTACCTAGGCCAAAGAATGTCAAGGAAGTACAAGCTTTCATGGGGCATTGTGGGTACTACCGCCGGTTCATTCACATGTATGCTGTCATTGCAAAGCCTCTGTACGGACTTCTGACTAACTTTGAGTGGACTGATGAATGCGAGAATTCCTTCCAGGAGCTTAAACGAAGATTATGTTCAACACCAATCTTAACCACTCCAGACTGGAATAAGCCATTCCATGTTCACGTGGATGCATCCAATTATGCTATTGGGTGTGTACTCGCACAGCCTACCGGTGAAGGTAATATGGATCTTCCAATTGCCTATGCTAGTAGACAATTGAATGCAGCTGAACGAAATTATACCACTACGGAGAGAGAAGGACTAAGCATGGTGTATGCAGTTAAAAAGTTTAGACATTATTTGCTTGCAAATAAGTTTAAATTTTTTACTGATCATCAGGCATTGCTATACCTCGTAAACAAGCCTTGCAATACAGGAAGATTAGTAAGATGGTTTCTCTTGCTAATGGAATATGATTTTGAGGTTGTGGTAAGGAAAGGGAAGACTCATTTGAGAGCAGATCACCTTTCTAGGCTCACATCGGGAGAAGCCCCACAAGGAGTGCTAGATGACCTTCCTGATGCTTACTTGTTTAATTTGGAAGTGGTGCCGCAGTGGGCTAAGCCATTGGTACCAGTGTTGACATACGGACCTAACCACCCAGTAATAAACACACAGGATAGAGAGGTAGTAAAAGCCCAAAAGTATCACATCATGGCAGGAAGTATGTACAAGCACACAGATCAAGGGATCTTGGCCTGTTGTGTGGAAGAGGATGAGTACGCTAAATGGTTGCAATTAGCACATGTAGGTGCATTAGAGCAACACTACTCAAAGCAACGAACCCTACAGACACTAAGGAGAATCGGAGTGCACTGGCCTACTATGGAGGCTGACGTCCAAAAGTTGTGCAAGGAATGCCCAATCTGTTGCACTAAACCACCTGTGGAACATGCCACTCTCTATCAAGTGTCCATAGTGCCAGATTGGAGTGAACCACTAGTATCCTTTCTAAGGACGAAAACATTCCCTCTAGACATGACTCTGGCTAGGAAAAGGAGTTTAGAACAAGAAGCCCAGGATTACTCACTCATTGGTGATAATCTATACAAGCGTGGTAAAGATGGTTACCTGAGACTATGTGTCCATGAGAGTGAATATCTCAAAATCTTGGATACTGCTCACCAAGGTGTAGTAGGGGGACACTTTGGACCAGATCGGGTGATCAAGTCAATACTATTTGCGGGCTTTTGGTGGCCAACCCTTCACATGGATGCACATACCTATGTGAAACGGTGTGATGTGTGTCAAAGAACTCAGTATCCTATACACAAAGATGAGATGCCACTGAAACCTATGATGGGTGGACGTGCATTCTCTAAGTGGGGAATAGACTTCGTAGGTCCTATTAATCCCCCAGCTAAGGGTTCCCATGCAGAATATATCATTGTTGCGACAGACTATCTAACAAAGTGGGTAGAGGTAAAAGCCACAACGAAGAACGATGCTCAAACAACAGCTAAGTTTTTATTTGAGAATGTATTCACAAGATACGGGCTACCTATAGAACTAGTAAGTGATAGAGGCACTCACTTCTTGAATGAAGTTATCGAAAATCTGCTCCAAGAATTCTTGGTAGTGCATAAGAAGTCTGCCCCCTATCACCCTCAAGCAAATGGCCAGGCTGAGAGCACCAACAAGATCTTATGCAATGTACTGACAAAATTAGTGAACAATAAACGCTCTGATTGGGACAAACAGCTACACCATGCTGTTTGGGCATACCGAGTCGCCTACAAAACGGTACTCCAAGCCACCCCCTTTCAGATGGTATTTGGCCAAAATGCAGTGCTACCGTTGGACTTCCTAATACCTACACTGAAAGTAGCACAAGAGCATGAATGGACGGGTCATGAACTCTCCTCTAGACTTTTCGACCTTGAACGATTAGGAGAAACAAGACTGAGGGCGGCTGTAGGGATATATGCAGCTAAGAAACGACAGAAGGCATATTTTGACGCCCATGTTAAGGATAAAGGTTTGAAGGCTGGCGACCTAGTACTAGTATACACGTTGAAACAACATGCGAGGAAACTAGAGAAGAGAGGCTACGGACCCATGATCATTAATAGAATCTCAACAAGTGGAGCAGTACAACTAGCCATATTAGAAGGTGACGTTCTCCCGAGCTACATAAGCGGATGTAGGGTCAAGCTGTATCAGGAACCTCTCACAGAGGAAATGCTAAGTCGACTCAATACTGCTAAGAAACGCAAAGAAGAAGAAAAGCGAATTCGAGACGAAGCCGAAGCAGAAGCCTTAGAGCGCATACGGAGAATGAAATTAAGAAGACAAGGTAGAGAGCAACCTGTGCCAGATGCATATGCAGATCAAGGATATCACGTGGCTATGTGTGAGTTTCAGGTATCAGCTCCCATAGGATAATTGATCGACGTCCTTTTATGACCTTAGATATAGGACAAGGAAAGGGTGCAAGGACTGTAAGAGCCTTGATTGACTCAGGTGCAGCCACTAGTGCTGTTAAATTGTCTTACTGTCAAAAGTTGAAATTAACCGTCAATCCTATTGAAGCGTATCTCATAGGATTGGGAGGTGTGGAAACCCCTTGCATGGGCGAGGTGGAACTTCCCCTCTATATTCAAGACGAAGTAATGACAGTCAAAGTACTAGTGTGTCAAGATGAGGACCTCACTGAGCCTCTTGTCTTGGGTCAGGACTGGATCTATGATCATGCAGTCAACCTAAACCTAAGAAGTGGACTTCTTCAGGTATGGGTAAATCATAGTCGAATTACAATTGAATTGGAAAATGAGGCACTCAAGGACCTAGGTAAGGCACGAACTCCTGGTCCTTCCAGGGGTGCACATGAAGTTGACAATGTCATTTTTGTCCAAAAATGTATGATGCAGAAAGAGGATTGTCTCAACAACGGAGTCAAGGATAAGATGGTACTCCCTTCTTTTCCAAAGGCCAGAAGGATGCAGCAGCCAACGGCAGATCAAATACAGAAGAAGCAGAACACTACCTATACTAGAGGCCAAAAAAAGGAGCAAAGCAGATTGTTTCAGCCGATGAAACAAGTATGGAAGCGAAAAGGCGAACACCCTGTTCCGACCAGGCCAACACCACGGCCAAAACCTCTTATTAGTAATCAACAACACGACACTAATAAGAGGTCCTTCATAAATTCTTCTGCGAAAGTCAAGTCTATTTGGGTACCCAAGAAGTCAATGAGGGTCAGCCCTCAATCACGACAAATCTGGGTGCCTAAGGCTTGCTTGCGGGCTCAAATAGCTACACCAAGGCCAAACCCTGTACAACATGTTTCACTCACACGAACATCTGAGGCCCAGTCTTACACATCACGCACTAACACATATTCTTCCATGAGCACAAGTAGAATCACTTATAAATGGGTTCCTAAAAAGCCCCATTTTTCAAGTAAACACCCTATCACACTCTCCAGAGCCTCCACAAAGTCAAAATCAAAACCTATCCAATGCATTTGGCAACCTAAAACTTGTAATAAAACCCCGGATCCCAATTGTAAATCCATGTCCACCTACTAACTACTTCACTCTCACACCACATCATTCCGCTTAGCTCTTAGGTCTACCCAATCCCTAACTACACACACAAGCACCAAGCACTTACTAAACCCCTAACCTCTCCTGAACCTCATGTTACTGTTGTAACAGGGGACACAGTGTCATTTTTGTGTCCATTGCAATGTTAACATTTATTCATATATTCTCACAGAACCAGCTGCGAAGTTTTCAACATGGCTGAGGCGGCAGGAACTAGCTCTCAAACAGAAACAAGCCAACAAGTGGTGGACTTAGACAGTTTACCCGTTTTGCCTGAGACAAATGAAAGACCAGAAGAATTGCGGGCCATCAAAATCATACCTATTGCGGACCCTCCCAGTGGTCATACCATGCCCGTAGGAAAAACTTCCCACTAGTTTAGTGAAATGGTAGGACCCTTGGGTGAGGGAACGTACCTATGGGAATCAGAGTTGGACTTCAATGGGAAGCAAGGCAAATACCATTTCTTTACAAGAGAATTCGAGAAGTTACAAAATGCAGAAGGTCTACGTTCGATATGGGAGAAGGCAGGATTGGATGCATATTTCAGTGCACGGCTCCCAAAGCCTGACTTCATGCGATGCTACTATCTCATCAACACCTTGACTCCAAACCAGAACCCAAAAGGTGCAAGCTCATTTGTGATTCCATCTCTGACAAAGGGGAATGAGCTCAAGAGGTTCAGGCTATCAAACAACTTGGTGAGAGAGGCTCTAGATATGCGCGGAATGCATATTCCTACAGAGAAGGAAACCCTAGTACCGGATTACATGAAGAATCGAAGTCTCACCAAACTCAAGGACATGGTGTCCATGACGCCTAATATTGCAATACAACTTTGCATGTGCATGCAACACTTTGCTTTTCCTGCACAAGATAGATTCACCATGCCGCCCAAAAAGATTTGGTTTAGTTTGTTTCTGGCAGAGACACAGAGCCTCACCATCAACTTACCCCACTGGATAATTGATCAGATACACCTAGCTCACAAACGATGGCCGCGGAAACAGGTTTTATATGGTTGTTGTGCTCTGACGAGAATCATTTATAGGTGTTTGGCTTATGACATCCCTATTCAACGGGCCCTAATGTGGAATCGGGTAGAGCAGTTTAGAGGCAGGACATCCACTGGACCCCCTTCTAAGAAGATGAGAGGCACTGTCCAAGTCCCATGTGCTCAACCACGTGGAGCCACCCTAACACCAGACGTCACCCCTCCACCCCTAAGAGTCCGACCATTCACACTCCGACTTCCAAGACGCAGCATCGATGGTTCTACCTTGATATTCCCTCCCATCCCAACCGACCTTGAATTTCCCAGTGGTGCACCTTTGGAAGAACTCATGAATGAAGATTTCGAACAATTATTACAAGATGTAGAGCTGGAGGCAGAAGAGGCACAACAAGTGGAGAACGTGCAAACGCAGGCAACAACCTCCCAAGCACCTGTCACCACAGTTGAAGTGGATGAAGAGGATGATGAAGATGAAGAACAGGAGGAAGATGAGGAGGATTATGATCAAGAGCACCATGATGAGCAACAAGAAGTGCTAGAACTTGTAGGTGCACCTACATATACAGCTCAACTACAAAGGTTATACGACACAATCAAAGCAGTACAAGAAAGGCATCAACTCTCTCTTGTATCAGGTCAAGCTTTGATGCAAGAAATGCTATCAGATGAGGGGGTGGATCAACATTTCATTGACACCCTCAAATTAGTGTCAGAATCTTTAGGAGTTCCGGAGGCTGTCCACACAGCAGTCCGCCAGTCCGTGAGGTATGACAAACGCAGAGTTGACACATTACCACGAGCAGGTAAGACTATCAGGATACCCGTCACAGAACAAGAAGTACCCATTGAAACCACAGCTACCCCCACCACCACCATTGACCTCTCTGCTGAAACCTTCGTGCAGACATCACCCATCTCACCCCAGCATCCCCCATCACCACCTTCTCCAACCCCACCACCACCTCCCACCATGGAAGAAACGACCGTCATCACCTCTACCTTCACTTATAACCCATCCTCATTCACATCATTCTCATTTTGAGAACCCACCTCACAAGACACCCTCTTCTCTTTCGTCACCAATCCCTTGTACACTTCAACCCTTCTATCCTCCGAACCCATAACTGGCCATCCCATAATTCCAAGTGTGGTTGGAAACCCGGCACCCACAGAAGGCACCCTGTGTTTCCCAGCCTATTCCCCAATACGGGTACCTCCATTCCATGACCCTCACTTCCCATCTGGCCCCTATACCTCTTTCAACCTGACCTCACCACCCCAATACCCGTCCTTTGTGGAGCAGTTCATCCGCTCTCCAATGTTTCAGAGGCACATTTCCCCGCTGTTCGCAACGACATCAATTTACACGAACACCACACTCACTTCACCTACCATACCCACTTACATGGTAGCCCCTGTACACACCACTCTGTCTGACCCAATGGACATTTCACCCACCACAGCACCTCTCCCCACGATTCCACCATCTTCCCCTCCCTTACCCCCCACCTCACCACTCACCACATCATTGGCACACACAACATTCACTACCTCCCTCCCCAATCCCACCTCCCCTGCATTTCAAACTTTTCCCCTTGCATCTCATAATGTAAATAGCACGTTCAATACATTACTTCAGTGTGCACATCAACTACAACAAGAATACCACCAATTGGAAGAAAGCACTGCTGCCCTCCAGGCAGAATCTCAACGTCTGCAAGCTAGAGTCACCACTCTTGAAGCTGATTACCAAACGCTCCTAACCGAGCATACCACCTTACAGCAGGCTCACTCCGAATTGGAATCAAAGACATCAACAGTAGATGATCAAGCAATCAAGGAACTAGAAACAGTGCTCCAAGCGCAAATGATATCTAATGCTACACTCAGACGCAACCTTGGGCTATTAAGGAAACATATGGCAGCAGCACTAGAAGAGAAAAAGAGACTTCAACAACAAAACCAAGACAACTTTGAAGCGGCTATGGAAGGAACGGCAGGAGCAACCATTAGCCCTACCAAGTATAGAGCAGTCCCATCGGAAGACATTCGCATCTTACTTGAGGAGCATGCAAATTTCTTGGAGTCATATGAAAAGTTAGAGACTGAATGCGCAGACCTAAAGAAGCAGATAGCCAGTGCCCCCACAGCTCAACAGGAGCCGGTAATCTTGCAACACTCTACAAAAAAGTAGACCCTCCGGAAACAGGTGGCAGAACTCCAAGCACGCCTCTTACCATATGAAAGGCCACCCTCGCCCACTGAAGAACCAGAACCTGAAACAGTAGTGGAAATCCCCGTCGATGACAGCTATGAAGAGCCGTACGAGCCAATGCCAACACCCGGTGGATGGACTACAGAGGAAGGACAGGACACTTTAGAAATTCAAGTTCCAGATTGGGTCAAAAGGGTCGAGAAAGTGGGTAAGACACATGATGATCGCGTTGCTGTGCAAATGCAATCTCTCACAAATCTGGAAGAAACTGTCCTTCGGTCTTCTTACTTTCAGAACCTATCCCACCAACGGTTAATCACAACATCAGAGTCGCAATACATGCCTTATTTTGTCTTGCTACATGACTATAATGCAGAAGTTAAAAGACATACAGGGAAGGAGCCCACATTTGCCACTCAATTTGAGCCAGAGGACTTACCGACAGATGCGCATGTGGGCTCGATTTTCCAGCCTAATTGGCGTGCACGTCTACTAACCGATTACCCAGAGATGATGAGCACCTGGGCAACCATGCCACTATATATCAAGTATAATCCATGCTATTGCCCAGTGGTACGTCGCAGATCCTGGCAAGCATTTGCAATCAAGGTACGCAACAATAAAGAATGCTCGGCTTGGGTTAACTATCCATATTTTGCTCCGCCTCGAGGGACCCCAACCGTAGCCTACATGATATCAACAATTCGACACTGGTCTACTCGTCTAAATAATGTACCCGACATAGCTGCAAAAATGTGTATGAAAATATTCGAGCTCATGACCATTGTCTTCAAAACCTTTCGGAAGGTACAAGCTCCATACATCTCTGCCCCTGGATTCTCTCAAGGTAACAAGGATTTAGTCTATGACATGAGCTAGACCCCCTCGGTCACTATAATCTTTGCTTGGCATGCCCGAATAAAGTACTTACCCGCATGCTTCAAGCAGACATTTGAGGAAATGTTCTCTACGGGATTCTGGGAATATCATTCAGAAATTTTCATTTACTCTCAAAGTAGTATAGGACTCATCAATAGTTCTATTGAGATTGTTTGAATCGCCACCTCGATTCCTACTCTCTCAATAGTTTAGGGAGTGTATATGGAATATTGTGATTCTCTGATTCTTTGACTCTTACTCTCACAATAGTCACTTAGATTCCGATGAGAATACTTAGTGTAGGTCACAAGGTGTATAGAAACTATTGTGATTGTCTGATTCTTTGACTCTTACTATCACAATAGTTATATATAGTCATGCGACAAGACTCATACATCGTATAGTGAATGTATATGAACTATTATGAATGTCTGATTCTTTGACTCTTAAATTCTTAATATTTACATAGATTCACTTCAATATTATAATTACACTTTTTATTTGATTATAAATCTACTTATCTAACTATCCATATGTCTATCGTTTGTGTACACATACTATTGATTTATGTATCCATACACTTATTGATGTGTCTTTTTATATATGTACTTAAAATGTATTTGAGTATCTATCATTTTGTTTATGAGACATATATTTTACTATTGTTTTTATGAATTAGATTTGTGTTTAAAATTTTACTATCTATTCTAATAGTCTGATAGTCTATTTTTTATTTTTGCACAGATGCCAAGTAAAATAAACAAACACGAGCAAATATTTTTGGAAGAATTTATCTGCTCCTACATGTATGGAATGAGACAAGATCAAATAACTGTAGCCATGGACGCATCTAATTACAAAGATTTCGTTGTGCAATTATCTAGAATAGCATATATTAACGTTGAAGATAAATTTGGCAGTCTGTTAGGAGGAGCATAGGTATTAGATGAGCAAATGTCCAAAGAGCTTACTTGTATCTTTGGATAGATCATCAAAGTATTAGAGTCATCGGCATTGGATAACACCACAATGCTCGGATTCATCAATAAAATTTAATTTATTGATTTATATTATCAGAAAATGAAGAGAGGAAAGCGATTAAGACCGAACATGAATGAACAAGGAGAGAGACCATCGGTAGATCTGAATACAAGAGTGTAGCTCAAGCATAAGCACCACCTCCTTTACTTGTCAATCTAAGGAGACTTGAGGATTGGTATGAAGACCATGAGTGAGTGAAGGCACGTGCGTGAGTGAAAGCACACAAACATGCACACACATACACACACACGCACACACAAGGCAAGATCAAAGAGAGGTACAATGGATAGCCTTCTATTGCAAAGGAACTCTCTTACAGAAGCTCCAATCTCTAACAAGCCAACTCTCTAACTAGCTAACCTCAAAAATGAGCTCTCTAGCTCTTTTTATAGTTTTTTGAGTGGTTTTGGCCCTATCCAGACCTAATGTTTGGCCTAGTTAAAAATTAGAGTCCAGGACTTATTTGACGGATCAAATGGAATCTAAAAATTATGAAAATTGGTAGGATGATACTTCTAATATCCTCAAGCTTGAGGAATCCTTGTCTTGAACAAAATGGAGACACAAAAATATGAAATGGTATTTATAATGGATTTTAGTGATGAAAATCACTATTTTTATAGGGATTCCTTCTGAAAATTGGACATGTACTTCTTGGAGCTCCCTACTTGCTCCTTCTTCTTGTGTGTCCACTTCTTTGACATGTTCTTGTGCCTCGTTCCTGGCTTTGAGTGCTAACACTCCCCCCATCTCGAGTCTTTCGTCCCTGACAAACCCTTGTTGGAGTGGGTGTGTTCCATGTAGTACTTTGAGAGGTAGTGTCCATAATGTATTCACATGAGCGGTCTGTCTTCCAAATGCAGCGGGGTCTGTTGTCTTGTTCTTCATTTTTTTGCTACTAGCCTTTGCAAGTTTTAGTCCCGTTGCAGGTACTTCTTGTTTGGTGTCTAGCATTGTGGTGTATGTGTGAGCTTCCAAAATTGTGGTTGCCCAGAAGAGTTTGTCATTGTTGATTTTGAGTAGCTCTCCACTATGAGTTGCTTCATAGGTACTAATGTTGTAACCTTGAGTTCCTATGGATCTTTCAAACATGGGTTTCATAGTTTGAATGCCAAGTACTCATAACCCATAATGAATGATGGGTAAGTGTGTTAGTGCATGGGCTGAAGAAAATATGTGCCTTGTGCACGGCCTTGTAATGTGGCCTTATGCATGCTTACTTGGGGTATGCATGTTAAAAAATATGGTGCAACAAGTTGGGTCTTGAGCTAAGTGTTCAACGGTATGCTGACGAAGAGGTTTCCTAATCTATCAGTATTGTCGTGATACCCAAGTAAAGGATTCTTACCATGAAAGGTCGATCGATATTGCGCTCTTTGTGTTGTAATCCCATCATAGTGATTGTCCAATGGCATGTCTTCCATGGTTGATGGATGTCCATCTTGATGATGCACCGGTGAGATCCTTTGAGTGCATGGTCTGGTCCCCTCTCTTCAAAGCAACATTTGTCAAAAACTCAGAATTGATTTTCTTTATAAACCTTGACAAACAACATCGGTTAAAAGGATTTACAGGGTACCAAAACTATCCCTTGCAGATATCTCCTTGGATGCTCACATACATATAGTAGTTAAGCATCTCTCAAGTTGTGAACCTTCCAACTTTTCCCTCCTACCAAGGTAAGGGGAAACAATAGTTGTGGATGCCATGTTCATGCCAATTTTTTCACATTGACCAGATAAGGCAGCAATAATATCATTTGCTAGTCAAAACACACTTCTATCAAAACTGATAAATGCCTAGTAATCAACGATTCCACCTTCAACTAAGCATGCCTCATTCATGTTCCATGAGAAAAACTTGGGAACAAGCTCTCTTTTTTTCTGTTGGAGCAACAAGGGCGCAAAAAAATAAGAAATATGTTAGAATTAATAAAAATAGTTGACATATGTCCATGTGCGCTTGTGCCTAGGACTCTCAAATGTGTCTATGCACTACCATGTAATGTGGCCCTATATTAATGCATACTCTAGAAATGCATGACCTGAATGGTGCAAAAGACAGGGTTGTGCAGGGAGCACATTGTTGTCGCTTGTCGAGGCTTTCGATGTTACTTGCGGTTCTTGATGTCGTCTTTGTTGGGAGTATGTTGGAGGTATCCATTGGGTGGCAAAAGGACAATTGATTTTAGGGACCCATTTTAGAATTGTGTTTGGTTGTGCATGAGTCCTTTTTAGCTTCTTCATCTGTGACCGGTTGTTTAAATTGAGTATCTGGCATGGTTGGTTTTTTGGTTCTGTGGATGCGACTGGTACTTTTGGCTTCCGAACCCATATCCTTGATGATTGTCTTCTTACTTTTGCCGAAGGGGTGATTTTATTTTCTATTGGTCTTTGTGCTCGGTACTTCCCCTTTTCTCTCCTTGTCTTCTTTGTTGAGACCTTTTGCATGGTGGAGAGCATAGGCCTTTGTGCATGTAAGAGTTCTTTGGGGACCCACATGTGTAATTACCCTTGTTGAGCTACAATTAATTTCTTAGGTACCCAAATTTGTTGGAGACCTTGTGCATGAGCTTGTCCTAGTTGCTTGGTACGCCTTTGGGCATGGATGGAAATTGTTGTGACAAAGCTAGTGGTTGCTCTCCTTTCCATACCCAAATCTACTTCAAATCTGCTTGCATGGATGGAAATTGTTGTGACAAAGCTAGTGGTTGCTCTCCTTTCCATACCCAAATCTGCTTCATACCCATAATTGCTTTCTTGTTGAATGGTGTCTTTCTATTTGATATGGCAGTTGTCTTGAACTATTGTGTTTGACTTTCTGGTAGAACTACTGTGGCTGCATTAGTCTTTGAAGAAGAAGAGACATCCACTCACCCTCGAGCCTGTTCTCCCATGATTGATTACTTCTACATCATAGAGCTTTTGACACATACAACATCTTCTTCTATAAGGTTAGTCTTATACGAACTAAGAGAATGTGTGAAATTTGGATTTCTAAGCATGCAGTTCTCTAATTCTAATGTAATGCACTGTTCATGTACCCAAACTCAAAGAAGTTGACTTTTTAGGTTTAAGTTGATTGCATGGTCATAGATCCAATCTTGACCCAAGACAAGTGGTGTCGTAAGATCCTCATCTTGACACACTAGCATTTTGACTCTCATTGGAACATCTTGAAGATAGATGGGAAGTTCTATCTTGCCCAAACAAGGGGTTTCCACACCTCTCAATTCTATGAGATAGGCTTCTATGGGATTGATGTTCAATTGCAAGTCTTGGCAGTATGAAAGTCTAAGAGCACTAGTTGCTGCACCTGAGTCAATCAATGCTCTCATAGGCCTTATATTATCTTCGTGTCCTACCTCTAAGGTCCCATTGTGGGGCTTTAGGATTGACATCTATGCCGAGTCACCTTAACTTATTTTTCCTAATGCGCTCTCTGGCCTCTACCTGTGCTTCCTCTCTAACCCTTATCTCTTCTTCTTTTCACTTCTTAGCAATGTTGAGTTTCCTTAGCATATCCTCTGTAAGAGGTTCTTGATATAGCTTGATTCGACAACCACAAACATAGTTTGGCAAGATGTCACCCTCTAGAGTAGGCCAATTGAACCACACCACTCGTGCAAATTCTATTAATGATCATGGGTCCATATCCTCTTTTTTCCAATTTATGAGCATGTTTGAGTGTATAAACCAAAACTAAGTTGCCCTCTTTCAATCCTTTATCCTTGATGTGTGCATCAAAGTAAGCCTTTTGTATTTTCTTTGCAACATAGATGCCTGCTGCTGCTCGTGGCCTCGTCTCACCTAAGCATTCTAGATCAAAGATCCTAGAGGACAACTCATGTCCATTCCAATCATGCTCTTGTGTGACTTTTAAAGTTGGGATCAAAAGGTCTAATGGTAGCACAACATTCTATCCGAAGACCATCTGAAATGGGGTGGCATTGAGTATTGTTTTCTAGGAAACGCAATAAGCCCAAACATCATGATGAAGCTATTTATCCCAATAGAAGCATTTATTATTGACTAGTTTTGTCAACACATTACATAGGATCTTATTTGTGCTCTCAGCTTGTCTATTAGGTTGTGGATGATAGGGGGTAGACTTCTTATGAATCACCAAGAATTCTTTGAGAAGGTTTTCAATGACTTCATTGAAGAAGTGCATACCTCTATCACTTATTAACTCTATTGGTAGTCCATATCTAGTGAACACATTGTCGAATAAAAATTTAACCGTCGTTTGAGCATCATTCTTTGTTGTGGCTTTTACTTCTACCCACTTTGTAAGGTAATCTATGGCTACAATAATGTACTCTGCATGGAGGTTTCTAGCTGGGGGGTTAATAGGACCTACAAAGTCTATGCCCCACTTCAAGAATGCAGGTCCTCCCATCATTGGTCTTAAAGGCATCTCATCTTTTCTAATCGGATATTGTGCACCTTGGCATGTGTCACATCTCTTCACATAGGTATGTGCATCCATATGAAGAGTTGGCCACCAAATTCATGAGAATAGAATGGTCTTAATCACTCATTCATGCCCAAAGTGTCCACCTGCAACACGGTTGTGTGCAGTCCCTAAGATTTTCAAATAATCTGATTCGTGAATGCACATTCTTAAGTAACCATCTCTGCCTCTTCGATATAGGTTGTCTCCTACTAAGGCATAGTCTTGAGCCTCTTGCTCCATGCTTCATTTTCTTGCTAGACTAGCCTCACTGGGTAGTGTTCGTGATCTCATAAATTCTACCAAGGGAGCACTCCATTTAGAATTAATGACATGTGATAGAGGGTGGCATGCTCCACTAGGGGTCTCTCCTGGCATAGTGGACAATTCTTAATCCACTCATGTATTTCCTTGTCCATACTAGGCCAATACACTCCTAAATGTTTTAGATTTTTCAACGTTTTTTGTCTAGAATAATGATTTCCTAGCAATCCTTCATGGGCTTGATGCAACCAACTACTATGTTCATCATCCTTGACACAACAAGCTAGTACACCCTCTGTATCTTGTTTCTATATACTTCCTACCAATATTTTATACTTTTGTGATCTTACAATTTCCTCTTTGTTCATTCTCACATTCTTATTTGCGGGTCCAAAGGTTAGGACAGGTACCAACTTATTTGCCCATTTAGGAACAACTTCTAAATTGAACGGATAAGCGTCAAGTAATTCATCAGACACTCCTTGTGGTGGCTCTCTAGAAGTGATGCAAGAAAGGTGATCTACCCTGAGGTGGGTTCTACCTTTCCTAACAACAAATTCAAAGTTTGTATTGCATTAGCAAGAGGAACCATCTCACTAAGCATCATGTATTGCAAGGTTTATTGACCAAAGATAATAGAGCTTGATGATCAGTGAAAAACGTGAACTTGTTGGCCAATAGATAGTGCCTAAACTTCTTCACAGCATATACCATGCCTTATCCTTCTCTTTCACTTGTTGTATAGTTTCGTTCAGCCGCATTTAGTTTTTTGTTAGCATATGCTATAGGCAAATCTAGATTTCCTTCACCTATTGGTTGTGCTAGCACACATGCTATTGCACGATTGGATGCATCTACATGGACATGGAATGGCTTATTCAAATCAAGAGTGTTCAATATTGGTGCTATGTACAAACGTCTCTTCAGCTCATTGAAGGAATTCTCACATTCATCATTCCACTCAAAGTTTGTCAACAAGACATAAAGAGGTTTGGCTATGATTGCATACACGGTAATATCCACAATGGCCCATAAAGGCTTGTACCTCCTTAACGTTCCTTGGCCTTGGCAACTCTGTTATGGCTCTTACTTTGTCCTCATCTATTGATATTCCGTTCTTAGAATCAATATGACCTAAGATTTTACCTTGACGTACCATGAAAAAACACTTTTCTAGGTTCAGACAGACTCGATATTCTCTACATTTGTTGGAGATTTGTCTAAGCTGAGGGATGTGGTACCTTCTTTCTTGGGAATGGGCACATAAATCGTCCACATATACTTCTAAGCTCTTTCGCAAGAACTCTTTGGAGACATGACACATGAGCCTTTGGAATGTTGCAGGTGCATTGGTGAGTCCAAATGGTATCACACAAAATGCAAAAATTCCCCATTCTATGGCAAAGGCTGTTTTTTGTTGATCTTCTGGGGCAATGGCTACTTGGTTGTAACCTGAAAATCCATGAAGGAAGCTGTAGACTTCCTTACCAGCAACACCTTCCAATAAATGTTGGATGATTGGAACCATATAATTATCTCTGATTGTACCGACATTAACTTTTTTCAGGTTAATACACACTTGTAATTTTCCATTCTTCTAGGGCACTAATATAATGGGGGACACCCATTTAGTATGCTGAATCTCATAGATAAATCTAGCTTCAATCAACTTGTCAATTTCTTCTTTTATTTTTGTAACATAAGTGTCATTATATGTGTAGGGATTCTGTTTGGTGGGCTTGGCGTCAGCTACCATGGGGATTGTATGAGAGCATATATTCGGATCTACTCCCTTCAAGTCTCTATAGGTCCACGTAAACAAGTCCCTATATTCCCTTAATAAAGCTACAAGCTCTATTTCTTCTTCTGCACTTAGATCTTCTCCTATGTATGTACATCGCTCTTCGTTTCCTTCAATGGTCACAAAAATCTTTTTGGTCGTTTCTTTATTATCATATTCCTATGATGGCCTCTCTCTTAGGCATTCGTACCAAAATTTTTCGTTCTTCAACTTCATATTTCTTGAAATTCTCTGGTACTTCAAACAATGATTCCTCCTCTTCTTGTTTTGCTGCTTTTCTTTTCTTTTTCTTTTGATTACCATCACTTCTCGCCTTTGAATTTACAGTTTTGATGCTTGTGAGAGGTTCTTCTTCTTTTTGGGTAAATACTCCTATGCTTTCTAGATAATGCTCTTCTGAGTTAAAGCAGCTATCCATCACAATGGACTCTAGATCATTGTCATGCTCTTCTTCTTCTATGACATCACTAGAGTCACATTCTTCTAGCAAGGGCTGACACATGAATACTGAAATATCATAACCCTCCTCATCACAATGAGGTGTCCATTGTTCTTCATTGAAAACAATGTCCATGCTGGCTAAGATTTCTGCCCAACCATGAGGCTCAAATCCCTCATCTAGAAAGATCATCGGAGTGTAGGCTAGGTCTCTAATGGGTCTATCTTCTTGAGAAGTTCATTCTTCTCTTACTTTTAACCGCCTTTCCTCTTCCTCCATGACTTTGAACATCCACAAATGAGTATCTTCATGCATCCATGATGGATCATAAGAACCTTTAGAATGCACAGAGATTGAATCCTTTTGTGCCTTGTGGATAGGATTCCACAGTAGGGGTGGTACATCTCTAAATTTACAATCCTTTAGATTGACTTTGGTTGTGACCCCTAAGTGTTGCAAGTACATGGAGTTGGTTCCCCAATCTTGTATATTTGTAGTTCTTGTAGAAAGGGTCTTTCTAGGATCATCTCATAGACATTATTTTTCCCAAAGTCACATATAGCAAAGGTGGGTTCAAACTCTACTTCACAAGTGGTTAGAGTTATGCCTTCTAGCAATCCTAGAGGTCTTTAAATATGGCCATCAACCATTTGAAGCTTCATTCTAGTTGGTCTTAATGCAGGCTTTCCCCATTGCTTCCACAAGGAAGTGGTTGCAATCGCAACACTAGCACCTGAATCTAAGATAGCTTAGGTGGTGTAACCTTGGTAAGTGATTGGAAGATAAGTATTACCTTCTTCTCCTTCACCCATGTCCCCTATTTTTTCTAGAGGTATCTCATGTACTATTTGCTTAGAGTCTGCTTTTGACACATTGGAACCAAGTTCCGAAACTTGATTCGCCACATGTTTCCCTAGCTCAGGTTTTACTTTCAACAGCTCTTCTACGGTGAGATGACCCTAAACCATAGTTTTCTTCACGACATCCGCGTTCCTTGGAACCACTGACTCTTCATGTCTTACCAATATTGTGGGAGCTCTGATATGAAGAGATTTAGATTCCCATGGGCCTATGAATCCTGAAAACTCCTCCCAACCTTATGCCTGTATATATAGCTGCTCAAATCAACGAGGACCACAAATGTAACTAGAGTCCACAAGTGCATGTGCAATCTCCTCCACTCCTTTCATATCTTCCACTAGAGTCTACTAGTGGTTGGAGTGATCTTGACCACTACTTTAGTACCTTCCACTAGAGTCCACTAGTGGTTGTTGTACTCGCCACTCAAGTTAAGTCTCCCTGGACTCAAGTTAAGTCTCCCTGGACTCAAGTTAACTCACGCTATCTTGAGTAAGAAGGCTCTAGAGCTCTTTGGGCTAAATTCTCTCCCCATGCTCCCCATGGGGGTTGAGCCCAAGACCTCCTCCTTCACAACCTTGAGACTTAACCACTAGGCTAAGTGGATCATTTGTTTGAGAGAGCACATGTAAAATGTTGGAAGTGAGGTAGGCCCTTAGGCTCATGTCACAGGTCCATGGTTCCATAGTTCCAGTCATGTACAACATTAATTCCAACAATCTTCCATATTGACAAAACATGAACATATCACAACTTAATCATACAAATGATGAGACAAAGATAGAGAAAGAATAGACGACATGTGTAAGGTGTTACGTAAGCCATCGCTTACTCATAGTATCATATATACCAATGTTCAATGTACAATGTGGGAGCAAAACTCTCAACCACTCTATGTGATGAGAAATAGATGAATGAGTGAATGTACAATGTAACAAACATATTCAGATGTATGGGCAGTAATCTGAATATACATGAGATGTGTGACCTTATAGGTTATAGAAGAGTGAATATGAGTGACTGAATGAGGAAGGATCAGTGTGAAACTGATGGTCAACAAACCTACATCTAAACTTAGGCTATGGAAGACCCTAAGTCAGATACGTGTGTGAAAAGATCACATACTTATAAAGTAGCATAGAATGCTAACAAGATTGTTGCCGGAAATCCTCAAACTCATGTGAACACACCTTCTCAAACACCTCATAAAAATATGCATAAAGCATATAAGTATTGATTCACTTGTACCTATGCTGAATAGGACTCCTTCTGATATGAACGCCACAGCCTCCATAAACTTCAAGTAGTACCTGTGTGCATAAAGAGAATATGTACCTGAATACTTAACATAAGATGTGAATCTTATGTTAATCACCATCTAATGTCTTTGAAGTAGCCCGACATCTTCTTGTAGAAGACAATCTTCAACCTAATATCTTCCTGTAGAAGATAATCTTCAAAATCATGTAGATGGTCCCATCCAATGTCTTTGAAGTAGCCAGACATCTTCTTGTAGAAGATAATCTTCAACCTAACATCTTCTTGTAGAAGATGATCTTCAAATACATCATGTAGATGGTCGATCCTCACCATCAAGCTGCTAATAATCAAGTCTTCTTGCCATGAACAAGAGATGACCTCCTCTCCATGAGCTAGAGTGTGAGCACACCCTTCATCTTCTCCAAGAAGAATCACCAAGAAGAACTCCATAGCTGCTCCTCAACATGCTTCAAGTTAGCACCATGGCTGCCCCATGTGCTAAAAGAAACACCACCTCTACTGAGGTCCAAGCTCTAGAAAGCTTGTGTTGATCCTAGGTGAAGGATCAATACAATGAGCCCAAGGTGCTTCTTATATAGTAGTTTGTGTACTTGAAAAGCACCCCTCCAAAAGCAATCGCTTCTAATAAAGCTACGAATAAAGCACCAATTTTGAAACGCCGTCCGTCGCCTTTATTCTTCGCATTCGCATGTGTTTTTAATAGATTAAAAACACCAAAATACTTTGATAGACTCGTGCTGGCCGTCGTGGGATTTGAACCCGAGTGGGTTGTATAGATGGTAGACGAGCTATCCATGCTGCCAGCGCTTATTGTTTGTACAAGGGGCTAACTGAACAGATAGACATGCTGTCACATCGCCCGTGCTGCTGTCTTCTAGAGACTACTAAAAGGATAGCTACTAATGTTGTATCCTCTGAGCAAAATTTGTCCAATGGACATTGTTTCCAACATAAAATGGGCACCCTCCATTCTGATCGAGGGGGGGAATATATGTCTTCTGACTTTAATGTATTTCTGGCCAAACATGAGATAAAACATTAGTGTACAGTGTCGTATACACCTCAAGAGAATGAAGTTATTGAACGGAAGAATAGGTCACTCATGGAAATGGAAAGGTGTATGGTCAAGAGTCAAGCTTTACCAATAGTTTCTAGCTAAAGCCTATTCACGAAAAATGGGAATTACATAGGATTTCGAGAGAGTTCTTTGTGTCCCATTGTTTTAGTTTTTCACTCATTCACACACTACAACATGATATTATCTCTTCATTGGAGTATAATAAATTGACACTTTAGTATTGATGCTAATTTTATGATAAATGGGATATCAAGGTTGGGCTCAAACTTAAGAAGTTAACATAGTAAGTAACATAAATGGGACTTGAATAATTCCCAAATTTCTTGAATAGGCTGCTTGAGGCTGTCCTGTGTGCAGCATATGTACTTAATAGTTGTCCCACTAAAGCACTATAGTCTATCACTCCATATGAGGCTTAGCTTGGTCGCAAGCCATCAATTGCTCATCTGCGTGTTTTTAGTTGTCTGGCATATGCATTAGTGCCTAAAAAACATCACAAGAAATTGGATGATAAAGCAGTAAAATGTATTTTTGTTGGGTACAATTATGAAAGCAAATGCTATCATCTATATCATCCACATACTAAATGCATTTTGGTTAGCGGTGATGTTGTTTTTGTGGAAGATGTTATTCCACGTTTACTTTCATGTACGAAGAAGACATCTGTTAGCTCCAAAGACATGTATGATACTTCGCTGCCTCTTTTTATAGGTGGACAGTCTAGTGCTTGTGCTAATGATGCAACTTCTCAGCCTTTGCAAGTTTCATGTGATGATGCAAATTCCATTTCTAATGCAAATTTACATGATGCACTTGTTGATGAGAGAGCTGGTATTGAGGAGGCAAAAACTATGCCAAAATGGTTGGTGAAGACTTTGCATGATAGCAAACTAGGTGCACCTCTGTCATACCATACTTGTTCAGGCTCTCATAGTGCCTCTTTTTCATCAGATTGCTATGTTATGGCTATGTCTAGTCTTTGCAATGAGAATGAGCCTGTTCATTTGATGAAGCATGAAACTCTCAAAATTGGATGGCTAGTATGCAATCAAAATATGATGCTATCATGAAAAATGGTACTTGTTCTTTGTGTGACTTGCCTCTTGGCAAGAAGGCCATTGGCACAAAGTGGGTATACAAGCTAAAGCATAAGCCTCATGGAACAGTTGATAGGTATAAGGCTAGGCTTATTGCAAAGGGTTATGCACAGGAAAGAGGCATTGATTTTGATGAAACATTTGCACCTACATGCCAAATGACTACTATTTGTTGCATTATAGTTCATCATGGTTGAAATGTACATCAGTTGGACATTAAAAAACATTTCTGAATGGTGACTTTCATGAAGAGTTGTATGTTTTTTAGCCTCGTGGCTTTGTGCAGAAAGGGCATGAAAACCAGGTGTGCAGGTTAAAGAAGGCATTATATGGTTTAAAGCAAGCACCACATGCTTGGTATGAAAAGATACATGCCTATCTGATTGTGCATGGTCTTGAGAATAGTCCAAATGAAAGCACCTTATATGTTAAGAATGCTAATGATGTGCTTCTGATCATTGTTGTGTATATTAATGAGATGTCTGATTTGAGGCATTTGCATCATTATTTGGGCATTTAGTTTATGCAAGTTGATGGTGGAATGGCTTTGTGTCAAATGAAATATATTGACACATTATTGTAGCATTTTGGCCTTGAAGACTATAAACCTATTTTCATTCCTATGGACATATGTTTACGATTGAGTCTTCATGATGATGAAGATGCATTGATGTTGTTCTCTATCAGGAGGTTGTTGCTTCTTTGATTTACTTATGCATTACTTGGCCAGATATTCAATTTGTTGTCTCACATATGACCACATTTATGGATTGCCTAGGCACCAAGCATTGGCAGGTAGTTGAGTGCATCTTTCGCTACTTGAGTGGTACCCGACTACCTGGATTGATTTATCCTAAGGGGGGATCACTACCACCAGATTTACATACTTTTTTTTTTACTCTGACTAGGCTGATTGCTATGACACTTGTGTGTCTACTAGTGGTTTTTGCTTCATGCTTGGTAGCTCACATATATCTTGGTTGAGCAAAAAGCAGCCTACTGTGGCCACTTCTAGGTGTGAGGTTGAGTATAGGGCAGCTTTCAGAGTGACTGTTGAGTGTGTGTGGCTTAGACGCCTTATGGCTTATTAGGGTGTTGGTCAGTCTTCTGCCACCACCATCTTCACAGACAGTCAGAGTGCATTGGCAATTGCGAGGAACCCTGTGTTCCATGTTCAAACTAAGCACATTGAGGTGCATTATCATTATGTCAGTGAGAGGTTCTCTCCTGGAGAGATCAGCTTGGCATATGTACCCATGTAGTAGAACATTGCATACATTTTCACGAAGGCTCTGCCTAGGGAGAAGTTTGAAGCTTTCCACAAAGCTTTGGGCTTACTTCCTTTTGTGCATTGATTCCACATAGCTTGGCACTTCCTTATACATGCGTGCCAGCTCCTTGTTCACTGCATCACTCCTAGGGGGATTTGTTGATATATTTAGGTAGTGATATGTGTGAACACTCTAGGACCTCTGGGACACTTTTTTCCCTCTTTAGGAGGTTTTTTTCCCCCAGCTTGTATATACACCTATTGACCTAATGGGCTACTTATCTTTGTACATTCTAGTGGTAATACATTCACTATTGTGTGTTGTGCTCCAAGCTTCTCCTTCTTCCTTGTGATGTTCGCGTTCTTTCGCAGATGTCTAACTCCAAAAAGTATGTGTAAGTGTATGTGCATATGATTGGGAATTTAGAATCTATTGTGATTGTCTAACTCAACACTGATTCTTACTTCACAATAACATGTGCAAGTGTATGTGCATATGATTGAGAATTTAAAATGTATTGTGATTGTTTGACTCAACATTGATTCTTACTTCACAATAGTATGTGTAAGTGTATGTGCATATGATTAGGAATTTAAAATCTATTGTGATTGTTTGACTCAACCTTGATTCTTATTTTACAATAGTATGTGTAAGTGTATGTGCATATGTTCAGAATTTAAAATCTATTATGATTGTCTGACTCAACATTGACTCTTCAAAATAGTATGCATAAATGTATGTGTGTGTACGATTGAGAATTAAAATCTATTGTGATTGTTTGACTCAACAATGATTTTTACTTCACAATAGTGTATGTAGTTTTATATGGGTGTATGATTGAGAACTAAAGTCTATCGTAATTGTTTGACTCAACATTGATTCTTGTTTCATAATAGTATGTGTAATTGTATGTGTGCATACACAATATGATTGAGAATTAAATCTATTATAATTTTATATGTAATTGTACGTGTGTATAATTGAGAATTAAAATCTATTGATTGTTTGATGTGATATTGATTCTTATTTCACAATGTTATGTGTAATTGTATGCATGTGTATGATTGAATGAACCTACATTGGTTCTATATCTTATTTGATATTTACTTATGTTGTCTTTTGTAGATATAGTCTTCATAACGAAATTTGCAAGCACTATGGGAAAGGGAAAAAAATGGTCCTATGTGATTGTTCATGAAGAGGGTAAAACTGTGTCCATAATACAATGCAAATTTTGTGGACATCGTTATGTAGGAAATGCAACTCGGATAAAAGGGAATCTTTTTAGTACAGGTAATAATGTGGCAGGATGCTCTAATTTAGTCAGTGATATATGGGCACATTTTGCAAGTTATGCAAATAAATGTAAATCTCAAGGTATCACATCAAAAAGATTCAAAGACATGAAAACTTCACAACATTTTCAAAGTAGCCCAAGTGTAGAGCAAGAATGAGTAGATGCATCGATGACATTAGAGGATCCTCAGGATATTTCTATTCAAGTTTCTCAAACTATTTTTTAGAATAACCAAGATACATGTACTCCATTTTCTCCAACTTTGTGAAAAAAGAGTGGACCTAGTGATTGTAGTAAAAATGGTGGATCTTATACTGTGTTGCCATGCTTTATCCATAGTAAATCACAAAATACTATAACTATAGCTTTGGAAAAGAAAGATTGTCTCGAGATTCATCTTAAATGGACTCAAGCATTCTTAGCATGTGGAATTCCTTTCA
Organism: Ceratopteris richardii; assembly: GCA_020310875.1. Classification (NCBI taxonomy): domain Eukaryota; kingdom Viridiplantae; phylum Streptophyta; class Polypodiopsida; order Polypodiales; family Pteridaceae; genus Ceratopteris; species Ceratopteris richardii. The sequence continues at coordinate 124,719,354 of CM035419.1, forward strand.
ATGTTATTCATAATCCCATTTTCAAAGATGCTTTGATGTCATCTACACGGAAAGGATTCACCATGTTAGATTATAATAAAATGCGAATAGAGTATGTAGATAAAGTGATCAGCCAAAACCAAAAGTTGTTTGAAGCACATAAACACTTTGGACTTTGCTTTCAATGGATATACCCATGCATGCCTGGAAAAATCATCGATGAAAGTCACTAAGTAAAGATAGTTTCCAAAAGAGGGTGTTTGCATAAGACCACAAACATCACTCTAAACAAGCTGTAATTTTTGAGTAGCCCGAACTGAACCATCTTTTGGGAACGAAGAATAATACATTTTGCCCAAAATACAACCTTCACAAACATGTTTATTTGGTGCCTCAAGTTTGGGCAGAGATTACACCATTTTAGATTTCTGCAAGCGTGGCAAACTAGAGAAATTCAAATGACCAAAGCATGCATGCCAAAGCTTTGCATCTCACATAGCCTGAGAATCATGTATTGCACATGCTGAATCATTCACAGATTTTTCATAGTCTATGAGCTTATATAGCCCACAACATAAAATGCCAGAAGCTATAATCATGTGACCATTTGATAGATCATGTACTATAGATCTATCATCAATAAATTTCATAACCAAGCCAATCTTGTCTAATGCAGAAACTGATAAAAATTTTTCCTTGATCCCTCGCACAAATAGAGCATCTGACAATGTGAAAGAATTACCATCAGCAGTAGTCAAAATGATCTTACCAACTCCCATGACTGGATAAGAGGAGTTTTTGGCACATGTGACAGTATTCCCTGTAGGGGCAGGCTCAAGTGAAGCGAAGAAACTACACTGCGAGGTAATATGTTTGGTTGCTTGCACAAGATTAGCAAACTCTTTTTTCAGTGTAGAGGCCTCTACAACAACCATTCCAAACTCTTTTTTCTTTGCCTCTTTTGCAGCTAATTTTGGATAGCTCTTAATGACATGATCATTTCCTTTATATTATTCGCAAAACAATTTCTATGTTTCCGATTTCTTCTCATCTTTGTCTTCCTTCTTCAAATGTGTAGCATTTGTAGATTTCTGCTTACTAGTAGATGAGCTCCATTTACCTTTGCCCTTCTGTCTAGCTAGGAAAGCTTGATCTGCAACACGCATAATAGACTTGTTCTACTTAGACTAATTTTCCTGCAATAGAACAGAAACTAACTCTTCAAATGTTAAGGCATTTGGATTCCGCTCAACCAAAGAAAGTAATCTACTACTAGTCATTATTCAATGATCCTTAAACAATCCAGGAATTTGAGATACAATGTTTTCTAAAACCCTTAGGAGCTCATATGTTTCTAATGCTCCCTCAATGACAGTAGGAGATCATATGTTTCTGATGCTCCCTCAATGACACTAGGAGCTCATATGATGGTTGGTGTATCCTCCCCCCGTCCTTCATATGCTGAAACAACTAGTGGGCTGGCATCAGTGTTTATAAAAAAAGTGTCCCCAAACTGGCTAAAAAAAGGGAGGAAAATTATCTAACTCTTTTTTTTTATCAAAAAGGAAGTTCGACCTTGGCCTAGTCTCCTAGATTTTAATTGAAAAAAGAAGAAAAAGTTACAAGTGAATGGGACTAGTGCCTTGGGACCCTCGAGTCCCACAAATTTAGAGCATGTTACAAAGGAGGAGATCTATAGCGTGAGAAAGGAGGTTAATGAACCTCTCAACCCCCTTGTGTAGGGCCCACTTGGGTTTACGCTTGTTGTTCTCGATGTGCAAAACTTTATGATGCCTAAAGGGTGGGGCCCTCTTGCAGTTGGAGATTCTTTTGCCAAGGAGGAATAGAGACTTCTTGATTAACCATTCTCTAGGAGAGTGTCCAAAATTGCAGGCACAACACTCCTGCAAAATCTTCTAGAGGGTTTCCCATCTTACAACATTCCACAGTGGCGTTTAGAAGCCGATCACTTTGCCCAGAAGCGCTTGCTTCTAGGTGATTTGTTCCTACAGTTTCACAATATTCCTAGGGGTTTGCCAGATCAAGAGAGACTTTGGGCACATGAAGAAGATGTGCCTTAGATCCTCAATGCTACGACTGCAATGCTTGCACCAAGGTGGAGCTCCACATATTTTGCTAGCATTTAGATTGGTCTAGATACCATAGTGGAGAATTTTCCACATCAGATTTGACTTTTTGATCTCAATGAGGGGGTGCCAGATAGACATGAACTTCAAATCCCAATGCAGCCGTGTCCAAGTCAGGCACCACTTCTTGTTAAGCATGATATGATAGTCCGTGTTCACCTTACTTCTGGGAATTTTGGAAAAGCAATTGAAGTTGTGCCAAATAAGACCCTCATGGCACAATGGATCCTACCCAATGAGGAGCCGGGTTTTTGATCATTCCCAGTGATGCATCTGCTTTGAAGGAGAGTCCATTCTTCAAAGTTAAATCTTAATTTAGGGTTTATGTCATCAAATCTGATCTACTAGTCAGTTCCTTATTTCTAGAGGTGCTTCCAGTGTTTGAAACCTTTGTTCCAGAGCCTCATAGCATTTTGGAGGCTCCAAGAAGCCACACCCCTGATGCCCTTGATCCTAAAAAAACCAGATTGAGTCATTTTTTTGATATCCACCATTTCGAGTCTTCTCTGATTCATATAAATTGTTTGAATTTGTTCCAACTCTTCCACAGTGAGCACACAAGATTCGAGCCTTTAGGGGAAATTGAGTCCAACGTGGAGAATAAAGGGTAAGGAGGCTCAAGTCGTTCCAACAAGGGAGGCCCACCAGTGTAATCACATTCTTGTTCCTGAAAATGAGCTTGGCCCAATAGGTCTCCCTGTTATACCAAGCATTGATGATCCATTTTGCTACCAACTTGTAAGCCATGCCTTCAATATGCATAATGCCCAGAACTCCACAATCCTTTTGACTGATGCAGGTAGACCACTTAATTTTGGGAACCCCCTTTTGTTGTGGTCCCCACTCCAAAGAAAATTTCTACAAATTCTTTCCACTTTACTAAGCTCTTGATCCTTCGGTCTCTAGTAAGAGAGAAAGTAAATGATAGAGGAGATGAGGAAGGTATTAGTTACCATGGCATGCCCCACAAGGTTGATTTGCATGCCCTTCCAATAAATGAACTTGTTGTCAAGTTTGGAAAGGACCCAATTCCATCACTGCTCCATTGAGACACCAAACCCCATCAGAATACTGAGAAGGCGAAAGACCGGACCCCTAGGGATAATTTGGCAACCATGGTCAACCAACAGTTGAGGTGGAGGCTGGATGATGGCCCTAAAAGTGGTTTTCGAGTGGTTTATTTTGGAACCTGATGCCTCATAGAATGTGTCAAGGCACCTCCAAGAGGTTTCAATGTTGGTCGAATCATTATGCACAAATGCATTTATGTCATCTCCAAATAGCCTCATGATCATCTGGCCATGGTTGAGAGGTAGAGAGAGATCTTTAATATGGCCCATTTCCATGTGATGTTGCACGAGACAACTGGGCCCCTGTATGGAAATAGCGAAATGCATAGGGGCAAGCAGGCACCCTTGCCTAATAGAGCATTTTAATTTGATCACCTTCTATAATTGAATTTAGCAATGTAGCAATCATCCTAGTGAATTTCTGGCTATAGCCAAGGTCTTTAAGAGATTGGACAACAAAGTCCCATTCTAGCCTGTTGTAGGCTTTGTCAAAGCCGATTTTAAGGAAAGCCACATCTTGCTCAGACTCTTCAACATAGTCTAGACCTTCCGAAATATCAATAATAGCTCCCAATATTGATCTACCCTTGATGAATGCTTCTTGCTCCTCAGTAATCCACCTCTTCAAGTGGTAAGAAATTCTGTTGGCAATTACTTTTGCAAGCATCTTGTATCTTGTTTGAAGCATTATGATCGGGTGCTAGTTTTCAATCCTATTCTTGTTACATTTTTTGTGGATACACTTGATGACACCATTGTTTGGGCATTTGGGAAGCAAACCAAAAGCCAACACCTCTTGTCAAACCAAGCACAATGGAGTGACCACCACCTATCTGAAGGATTTGAAAAACTCATTTGTGAGGCCGTTAGGACCGGAATTTTCCCATTGGGAGCATATGGATCACTTCAAGAATTTCATTATCTGAAGTGGGTGCATCAAGGAGAGACTTCAGATTATGCAGTATTCTCGAGATAGAGACTCTAGAGATGGTTGCCATGCAATCCCTCCTATGGGGAGAAAGGGTTGTAGAACCCCCCATAAGTTGAGTAAAGTGGTAGACAATGATAGCATTGTTTCCTTCTTCCGTTTTACATTCAACCTCAATAAAATATTTCAAGAATGCAATAGAGGCTCTTGTTTGCATCCTCTTGAGGATGCCACACATCTCTTTAGTTGGTTCGTCGGCCTTACCTACCCACCAGTCTTTAAAGTATACCTATAGGTTTTCCCTTTGAATTTCTTCCTCGTATCTCAGCCTGCCTCTGATTTTCCTTAGTATCGTATGGCATTGGTAGTTCCCTTTGTTCACTTCCTCCTCGAGATGCCCGAGCCTCCGATATAGCTTCTCTCTCTGCCTCCACCAAACATGTGAAGCATCTTGTGAGTCTTGACCATAATTTGATGCGTCTTCTCAACCGCAGCCCTCCAACTTTTGGTTGGAGAAGCATCATTGGCAAATGCCGAGTTCCAAACCAAGGAAATTTCTTGATGGACAAAGGGAAGGGAGAAAGACGTCAAGCAAGCATGAAACCAAGGCGCTTTCCTGATTTTTGGCAATTGGTTTGAAAGTGAGAATAAAAGGGTAGTGGTCCGATATGGCGAGGTCAGTGTGTTGAGAGATGGTGGGTTGGCCCCACTGATGGATAATGTTCTTTGTAGTATAGCTTCTATCGAGTCTTGCTTTCCTCAATTCATCCCCAGATTAGAGGTTTGACTAAGAGATGCCATTCATATCTTTAATCTCCACATGGTCCAGGTGGAGCTTGATTTTGTCCCAGATATCTTTCTTCTAACCATCAATGGTACGCCCCTTGTTGTCCTAATAATCCAAAGGATCTTCCACCATATTGAAGTCTCTACAAAGCATCACATTGTGGGAAATGGAGAAAATTTTGCTAATTTGGTTAATTTTGATTAAAGAGAAAATAGTTCAAAAATATATATATTACAGCCAAGAATTTTGGATACATTCACCCTTTTCATATAGATTATTTGTGACATCTATGGTGAGCTTTTGCCAGATGTAGTATATATCCATGTTGTGACTTGTCTTGCTTCCCTCTCCCTTCTTCGTATTTCATGGAGTTCACAGGCTAGGAGGAAATTTATCCCACATATCCAACACTTCCTGCTCTAACCTAGAAAAGGCACGCACCACTCTCACTTCTCCAACAAGCCTCTCATGGATGGGTGCGTCTTCCTCATGGGAGACCACTTCTCATTGTATGCACAAGCATAAAGAGGACAAAAAAACTATTTTTCCCTCCTTTGAGAGGATGAGGGCTCTCATGTGTGTATAAGAGAGAGAAAAAGAGATTCATTAGGTCTCTCTTGTGAGAGATAGATCCTTCTTGTTGGAGTTAGACGTCTGCGGAAGCACGTGAATAGCACAAGGAAGAAGAAGAAGCTTGGAGCACAACACACAATACTGAATGTATTACCACTAGAATGTACAAAGATAAGTAGCCCATTAGGGCAATAGGCATATATACAAGCTAGGGGAAAAAACCTCCTAAAGAGGGAAAAAAGTGCGCCGGTGGTCCTAGAGTGTTCACACACATCACTACCTAAATATATCAACAAATACCCCCTAGGAGTGATGCGGTGAACAAAGAGCTGGCACTCATGTATAAGGAAATGCCAAGCTATGTGGACTCAACCCACAAAAGGAAGTAAGCCCAAAACTTTGCGGAAAGCTTCAAACTTCTCCTTAGGCCGAGCTAATCTCCCGAGTAGAGAATCTCTCCCTAACATAATGATAGTGCACCTCAATGTGCTTAGTACGAGCATGGAACACAGGGTTCCTCACAACTGCCAATGTGCTCTCATAGTCAGTGAAGATGGTGGTGGCAAAAGAATGACCAACACCCAAATCACCCATAAGGCATCTAAGCCACACACACTCAACAGTCGCTATGAAAGCTGCCCTATACTCAGCCTTACGACTAGAAGTGGCCATAGTAGGATGCTTCTTGCTCAACCAAGATATACACGAGCTAGCAAGCATGAAGTAAAAGCCACTAGTGGACACACGAGTGTCATAGAAACCAATGCAATCACTCTCAGAAAAAGCATGCAAAAGTGATCCCCCCTTGGGATAAAACAATCCAAGTAGCTGGGTACCACTCAAGTAGTGAAAGATGCGTTGAACTACGTGCCAATGCTTGACACTTGCACAATGCATAAACCTGCTCATCTTTGAGACATCAAATTGAATGTCTGTCCAAGTAATGCATAAGTAAATCATGCATCCAAAAGCCTGCTAATAGAGAACAACATCAAATGCATCTCCAGCATCATGAAGACTCAATCGTAAACTTATCTTCATAGGAGTGGCAATAGGCTTACAGTCTTCAAGGCCAAAATGCTGCAATAATGTGTCAATATATTTTGTTTGACACAAAGCCATTCCACCATCAACTTGCATAAACTGAATGCCCATATAGTGATGCAAATGCCCCAAATCAGACATCTCAAATGAGGCATGCAAATCAGCCTTAAAATCAGCAATATGCGTGTCATGAGGACCAATGAGTAGCAAGTCATCAACATACACCACAATGATTAGAAGCACATCATTAGCATGCTTAACATATAAGGTGCTTTCAGTTGGAATGTTCTCAAAGCCATGTGCAATGAGATAGGCATGTATCTTTTCATACCAAGCACGTGGTGCTTCCTTTAAACCATATAATGCCTTCTTTAACCTGCATACCTCTTTTTCATGCCCTTTCTGCACGAAGCCATGCGGCTAAAAAAAAATACACTTCTTCATGCAAGTCACCATTCAGAAATGTTTTTTTGATGTCCAATTAATGTACATTCTAACCATGATGAGCTACAAGTGCAGAGATGCTACAAACAGTAATCATTCGGCAAGTAGGAGCAAACGTTTGATCAAAATCAAGGCCTCTTTTCTGCGCATAACCCTTTGTAACCAACCTAGCCTTATACCTGTCAACTGATCATCATGCAAAGTCGACACCAACCATTTTGGCATAGTTTTTTCCTGCTCAATATCACCTCTCTCATCAACAAGTGCATCATGTAAATCTGCATCAGAAATGGATGATTTGCATCATCACATGAAACCTTGAAAGGCTGAGAAGTTGCCTCATTAGAACTAGCACTAGACTGTCCACCTATAAAAAGAGGTAGCAAAGTATCATACATGTCTTTGGAGATAACATATGTCTCCTTAGTACATGAAAGCAATGGATGAATAGCATCTTTCACAAAAACAACATATGGCTAACCAGAATGCATTTAGTTTGTGGATGATGTAGACGATAGCCTTTACTTTAAGAACTATACCCAACAAAAATACATTTTACTGCTTTATCATCCAATTTTTTGCCATGTTGTTCAAGCACTAATGCATATGCCAGACAACCAAAAACACAGAGATGAGCAACGTATGGCTTGCAACCATGCTAACCCTCATATGGAGTGATAGACTGCAGTGCTTTAGTGGGACACCTGTTAAGTACATATGCTATACACATAACAACCTCAAGCCAGAAACTATGTAGCAAAGCTATTAGTATATGATCAATGTCTACCCCTCATGATTGTATGCACATTTTGTAAGGCCCCCATTATGAGGAGAAGCCAAGCGTGCATTACCCAATTGATGGGAATCCCAACTTGCATATTGGATGAAGGTCATATTGGACCATGTATGGTATTATAAGGAAATTGAGTTATTAGGGTCCCCAATTGTGGGGTCCGAGGCAATGGGAGCAGCCCCAGCTGGGGGGTCCAAGGGGGCTAGCAGGCCCCTTGGCTGGGGGGTTGACGATAAAGGGAATATTCCATGGAACATTCCCTTTCGGAGTCAAAAATCATTTATATTTGTTAGGTCGGTTCAACCGACCTAAGCCGTGTATGGCAATTACACAGGCGGTGGCCACCCACGCTCTACCACCCATGTATAGCTGTCCATGGAAGGCCACCCATGATCCTATATATACATGACTTTTGCACTACCTGAGACATCGAATTGAGCGAGCATACCTCTACCTTGTATCCCCCTTATCTAGAGTTGTCTAGACCACCATTTAAGCTCTACCTTGAGAGTGCACGGGTGGACAATGCCATCATATTTGTACTTGTTGTTAATAGAAAATTGTTGAGATTCTCCTATATCTGTTATCTTCTCTACTACTGCTCTCGTGTTATATTGCATAACTATTCTCTTACATGGTATCAGAGCCATAAGGTTCGAATAGCTTGAGAAGTATCACTATTTTAGCCTACTAGCATACTAGAATATCAATAGATTATTCGAGTGATTACATGATGCCTTCATCATCGAACACCGGTCTTGGTGCTTCATCGAATGTCAATGCTGCACCTATTCGAATTCGCCCACCTGCATTCAGTGAAGGGAAGCTAGATGTAACCAACTATACACTCTAGAAGTTCAAAATTTTTGAAATTTTGGACTCCTATGAATTACTTAACACTGTCATAGGACCGATGGGATCGGATCCAGATCCTATACCAGTTGAAGATCCAGCAAATTCAAGATTGATGATTCATAATTACTATAAGAAGCATGGTGTGAAAAGGCAACTTGCCACAACTCATACAGCTCAACAAAATGTCATTGTTGAGCGTAGGAACAGGACAATAGTTGAAATGGCTCGTTGTATGTTAAATGTTGGTGCATTTTACCCAAGCCTACATGCTTGATATGCTTGATATTATCCTCATTTGTAAGTCACATGTAGTAGTCATGTGAACACCTCTTGTAAAAGAGTTCATTTTTATCTCTTGTGATTGAAAAAAGAAAAAGGAAAAGTATAGCTTACCTCATCCATGATGTAAAAGAAAAGTCGTGGCCCTATCTACCTAAAATCACGAATTTTGGAGCTGAGGGAATCTCTCCTAACTTTGGGGATCACTTTTAGGTGGAGCCATTCGAATTCGAATTCAAAAATCCCTCCAAGAATAGCTATAAAAGGATCAAGAAGGAAGAAGCGATTAGCAAGCCTTGTACGTGACCACTTGATGTCATTTTGTAGAGATTGAAGAGCTTACTCCATAGCTCTATCATTCTACTCCCATTGTGCAAAGATTCATTGCCAATGTGGTTGTAATCATATGTGAATCTATACATTTATCATCATCTACTTCTCTGTTTTGTTCTCTGCTATACTCACTTAGAGCAGTAACTTCAGAAGGTCATATCTCGAGTTCTTCTAATTTTTTTTCAAAGTTTTAAAATGCGTTGGATAGCTCTTACTGTCTAGTTTGTACCTATAAATTTTCAAGATCATTGGATTAATACTTTTGGAGATATCTGCATTTTACTGCTTACTGGTCTATCTCTGCCGAGCCCCGAGAATTGTGGGAATGTTCCAGAAATTGATGAAACTTGTTCTCAGTGCTTAGTCCATCATTTGAAGTGTTTTAACTTGGATTGGGAAGCTTGCTAAGTCTATTTTCTATGCCCAAAAGGAATTTTTCTAATTCCTACCAGGTTGAGAGCACTGTTCATTTTTTCCAGCAGGTGTATGTCCAAAAATAGCAAGTTTTGGGAGCTAGTCATTTCGCAACTAGTCTGTCTTGACTTAAACTTTTGGGATACATGTTCCAAAGTACTTGGCTGATATCTTGGTGGATTTAGGAAGCTCAAAGGGTCTACTAATCAACTCTGAAGTCTCAGTTGGCTGGTGTGAAGCTGGTTGTAGCAGCACCTACTCATCTTTGGATTGCATCCACCATCTCTCTTCACAGTGGTATCAGAGCATAGTCAAGCAACATGGGAGATGGATTTCCATCAACAATTGACAAATTGGATCGAAACAACTACCCGGCATGGTCTCTAAGGATGGAGGCTTACCTTCAAGGGAGGAATCTATATGGATTCATATCCGGAGATGAAGCAATGCCAACCATGAGGAACAAAGGGCAACCATCACATGAAGAAGTGGAAGGACTTTCGAATTGGTGTTCGAAGGATGCAATTGCAAGGTCCTATATTCTAAACTCAATCTCTGATTTTCTTTTACCTCATGTCAAGGGATGCAAGACATCAAGAGAAACCTGGAATGCACTTGCTTCTTTCATCTCTTCCAACACTCGAGCAAGGAAGAACCAATTGTGGATGGAGTTCACAACAATGAAGAAAAGCCCAAAGCAAAATGTGACTGATTATGTCACAAAGATGAAGGAGATTTCCGACCAACTTGGAAGCATTGGAGAGGTAATTGAAGAGGAGCAAATCATAAGACAAATCATGAATGGAATCAAAGCAGACGACAAGTGGGAGTCATTCACAACAGCCATGGATTTATACATGGATATGCATGTACCCGACCTCAACACACTCATGGGCCAACTCTTCACTCATGAAGCAAAGATTAGCAAAGGTGGTGAGTCCTCAAGAGGTAATCAAACTTCTGCCTTATATTCTGATAAAGCTGAGGTCAAGGACAAGTCAAAGAATAGGAAGAATGAAGATGAAGGTAGCTCTTTCCAAGCAAACTTTGCAGGTAGAGGAAGAGCTAGAGGAAGAGGCAGAAGTGGAAAGCAAGGCAGGGGGAGATTCCAATCATCTCAACCTTGCAACATATGTGGCTTATCTAACCATACTACTGAAGAATGTTTCAGGAACCCGAGGAACTCAAGAGGAAGAGGATTCAATAGAGGTGGCTATGGATCAAATAGAGGCAGGTACAATGGAGGCTACAACAACAACAACTACTACAACAACAATTACAACAACAACAACAACTATCAAAGTGGCCATAGAGGAAGAAGAGATTACAATAACTATGCAGAGGACCAAAGTCAAGAAGATTCATTATTGATTATGAATCTATCAGCGAAGAAGGGTAAGGATGATGATCACATATTTTACATTGATTCGGGATGCTCGAACCATGTAGCAGGAAATGTGGCTTTACTTTCTGATTTGGAAGATCCTCATAACAAGCATGAAGTGCAGACAGGAGATGATACAAAGCACTCAGTGGAGAAGATAGGTAATGTGAAGACATCAGATGGGAATATGAACCTCTTAAGAAAAGTCTTGTATGTCCCTACAATTACCAAAAATTTAATAAGTGTTGGACAGATTGTTGAAAAAGGATTGCAGGTTAGATTCAATCGATTTGGAGCATATCTTGAAGACCCAAGGCAAGGCTTTCGAAGGATTGCCAAAGGAGAAAAGACAGGAAGGCTTTTCACTTTTGAAGTGGAAGATACAAAGAACATAGCTTTGTTTAGCTATGGATCTCAAACTCTAACAGAGTTGGAGATATGGCACAAAAGGCTTGCCCACATTGGTGAGAGGACACTCAAACAGATTTGCAGGGACCAAAGTGTACTTGGTTTGCCTAATATCACAAGGCAACACATGATTTAAGAAAGGCTCATAGACAACCTTTCAATAAGAAAGGATATATGTATCAAAATCCTTTGGATCTAGTGCACACGGATGTGTGGGGTCCAAGTAAGGAGCCATCTATATCAAGCTCAAGATATTATGTGTCTTTCATAGATGATTGTAGCAGGTGGACCATTCTGTTTTTCATGAAGCACAAGGATGAAGTGTTTAATTGCTTTAAGAAGTATATTGCTCTTGTTGAAAACCAAACAGGTAGGACTTTGAAACGACTCAGATCAGATGGTGGAGGAGAATACTTCTCTTCTGAATTTGATGCCTTCTTGCATGAAAGAGGCATTAAAAGGGAAGTCACTACAAGGTATACACCCGAACTCAATGGTGTAGCAGAGAGGAGGAACAGAGCTATTGTCGAAGCTGCAAGGTCCATGCTCAACGAAAAGGGATTGCCAAACTACCTATGGGCAGAGGCTCTGTCGACAGCCACATATCTCATAAATAGACTTCCATCTAAGTCACTAGATGGAACCACTCCATATGAAGTGTGGAATGGAAGAAGACCTAGTCTAGAGCATTGCAAAATCTTTGGATGCTTAGCCTATGCTCACATTCCTTCTCAAGTAAGAGGGAAATTGGATCCCAAGGCAGAGAAGTGTGTATTCATTGGTTATGATCAAAACCAAAAAGGATATAGATTGTACAATCCAACCAATAAAGGATTTTCTGTGAGTAGAGATGTAATTTTTGATGAAAACAAATCATGGTTTGATGATGACAGGAAAGTGAAGTTGCCGTATGACTTGGATGAAGACTTTCCATCACTTCAACCAAAGGAGCCAAAGCAGATTGAAGAAAGTGATTCGGAGATTGACCTAGAAGACTTGGAAAGACTAAAGCTATGGAAGAACAAAGGTAAAGCAAAGATGCAGGATGCTACATATGGACCGGAGAGCTCACATCAACCACTTAGAAGGTCTTCAAGGGAGATAAAGAAACCAGAAAGGTTTGGTTATGATACTTCTTTGGTCACCAAGCACTCAATCTACATTGCAAAGGATTCAACCAATGAAGAACCTACCACATTCGAAGAAGCACAAAGCAAGAAAGCTTGGAGAGATGCAATGGATGAAGAAATGGAAGCCTTGAAGGAGAATGACACTTGGGAGCTTGTACCTAACAAGCCATCTATGAAGATAATTGGATCTCGATGGATATACAAAATCAAGAGGAATCCAGATGGAAGTATAAATAGACACAAAGCAAGGTTAGTTGCTAAAGGGTTTGCTCAAACCCATGGTATTGATTATGAGGAGACTTTCTCTCCTGTTGCAAAAATGCCTACAATTAGGGTTCTCATTAGTCTTGCTGCATCTAGAAATTGGAATCTTTATCAACTTGATGTAAAGAATGCTTTCTTGAATGGATGGATTTCTGAGGAAGTGTATATGGCACAACCTCCTGGATATGAGGATGCACATCATCCTAACTATGTATGAAAACTAAAGAAAGCTTTGTATGGATTGAAGCAAGCTCCAAGAGCTTGGAATTTCAGATTGGTGACTTATTTGCAGGACCAAGGATTCAAAGCTAGCAAGGCGGATACCTCTTTGTTCATAAAGAGGAATGGATCTGAAGTGATCTATTTATGTGTGTATGTTGATGATATTATTATCACAGGCAATGATCTTGAAGGAATCAAACAGGTAAAGAGTCAAATGAAGGAGGAGTTCAAAATAAGTGACCTCGGACCACTCACTTATTTTCTTGGATTGGAGTTGATCTACATAGATTCAGGTATATACATCACACAAAGGAAGTATGTCCATGAGATGCTCGTCAAGTTCAAGATGGAAAATACCAAGTGTGCAGGTACACCTATGGAGCAAAATCATAAGCGTAGTGCTTATGAAGGAGAGCCAATTGAAGACATCACAAGCTATCAAAGCTTGGTTGGAAGTTTGAACTATGCAACACTCACAAGAGTGGATATATGCTATAGTGTTAGCATATTGAGTCAGTTTATGCATAAGCCGAGAAGACCACATATGGAAGCGGCCAAGCGAGTCCTCAAGTACCTAAAGGGGACCATGAATGAAGGTTTGTTTCATTCATTTACTTCAGATATTGAGCTAAAGGTCTACTCAGATGCAGATTAGGTCGGATCTAGAGATGATAGAAGAAGCACATCCGGGTATATATCATTTGCAGGTTCAAAAATCATTTCTTGGTCATCGAAGAAGCAACCAACCGTGGCATTATCTTCTACCGAAGCTGAATATAGAGGTTTGGCTAATGCAACTCAAGAAATCATGTGGTTAAAGTCTTTGTACATAGATCTTGGACTTCATTCTTCAACACCTCATATTTTTGGTGACAACACAAGCTCACTACATCTAGCAGCTAATCCGGTATACCATGCTAGAACCAAGCATATTGAAGTCCACTACCATTATGTAAGGGAGAAGTTAATGAGCAATGATATTCAACTATCCTATGTCTCTACAGATATGCAATGTGCAGACATGTTGACGAAAGCTCTTGATGGTACAAAGTTAAGTAGATTCAAGTTGATGATTGGCTTGCAGGAAATCAAGGACAATTGAAGACTTATTTGGAGGCCAAGCATGTTAGGCTTGAGGGGGAGCTGTTGGTGCATTTTACCCAAGCCTACATGCTTGATATGCTTGATATTATCCTCATTTGTAAGTCACATGTAGTAGTCATGTGAACACCTCTTGTAAAAGAGTTCATTTTTATCTCTTGTAATTGAAAAAAGAAAAAGGAAAAGTATAGCTTACCTCATCCATGATGTAAAAGAAAAGTCGTGGCCCTATCTACCTAAAATCACGAATTTTGGAGCTGAGGGAATCTCTCCTAACTTTGGGGATCACTTTTAGGTGGAGCCATTCGAATTCGAATTCAAAACTCCCTCCAAGAATAGCTATAAAAGGATCAAGAAGGAAGAAGCGATTAGCAAGCCTTGTACGTGACCACTTGATGTCATTTTGTAGAGATTGAAGAGCTTACTCCATAGCTCTATCATTCTACTCCCATTGTGCAAAGATTCATTGCCAATGTGGTTGTAATCATATGTGAATCTATACATTTATCATCATCTACTTCTCTGTTTTGTTCTCTGCTATACTCACTTAGAGCAGTAACTTGAGAAGGTCATATCTCAAGTTCTACTAATTTTTTTTTCAGTGTTTTAAAATGCGTTGGATAGCTCTTACTGTCTAGTTTGTACCTATAAATTTTCAAGGTCATTGGATTAATACTTTTGGAGATATCTGCATTTTACTGCTTACTGGTCTATATCTGCAGAGCCCCGATAATTGTGGGAATGTTCCAGAAATTGATGAAACTTGTTCTCAGTGCTCAGTCCATCATTTGAAGTTTTTTAACTTGGATTGCGAAGCTTGCTAAGTCTATTTGCTATGCCCAAAAGGAATTTTTCTAATTCCTACCAGGTTGAGAGCACTGTTCATTTTTTCCAGCAGGTGTATGTCCAAAAATAGCAAGTTTTGGGAGCTAGTCATTTCGCAACTAGTCTGTCTTGACTTAAACTTTTGGGATACATGTTCCAACGTACTTGGCTGATATCTTGGTGGATTTAGGAAGCTCAAAGGGTCTACTAATCAACTCTGAAGTCTCAGTTGGCTGGTGTCAAGCTAGATGTAGCTGCACCTACTCATCTTTGGATTGCATCCACCATCTCTCTTCACATTAAAGGCTCAAGACATTCTTGATTCATTCTGGGTAGAAGGAGTCAATACAGCAGTCTACATCCTCAATTGAAGCTACACAAAAGCACTGAAGGGGATGACTCCTCAAGAAGCATATTCATGTAAAAAGCCTTTAGTTTTTCATTTCAGAATTTTTGGTTGTTTTTGTTATGCACATATTCCTAATTCAACAACATCAAAGTTGGATTCAAAACAAAAAAGTGTGTCTTCCTAGGATATAGTGAAGAGTCTAAAGCATAGAGGTTGTGGGATCCTGAGGCAAGGAAGATTTTTATCACCCGAGATGTGGTGTTTGATGAACGACCACACTTAGTAGAAGATAAAGGTAAATCTACTATCTCATCAAACAGATAAATATCTCACCTTTTGCCTACCAAAAGATAGGTTAAAGTTGAGGAGGATGAAACATCTGACAGAGAAATTTCCTCAATAAAAAGCCAACCACTTGTACTTGCACAACGTAAGCCACTACCAAAGTTGGCACAACAACTCTTTGATGATCACAATCCACATGTAGATGTACCAGAATCATCCTCGGATGGATTGCGAAGATCAAAGAGAATAGAGGAGCAAAGAAGAGCCTCAGAACACATTGTTAACATGGCTATAATGGCAGATATCATGGGCTCGATAAAGGAACCTACCACCATTGAAGAAGCCCTTGATGATCTAGGTTGGAGAGTAGCAATGGAGTCTGAGTATGATAGTATACTAAAAAATGATACATGGGATCTAGTCGACTTGCCGCCAAAGAAGAAGGTAATAGGTACTAAATGGATTTGGAAAGCTAAGTATAAAGCAGATGGAACATTAGAAAAGTATCAGGCAAGATTAGTTGCACAGGGTTTCTCACATATCAAAGGATTTGATGTTCAAGAAACTTTTTCACCAACAACACACATGACAACTATTCGGATGGTACTTGCAGTACCTGCACAAAAGGCCTGGCCTATTTTCTAGATGGATGTGAAATATGCATTTTTGAATGGTCACCTCAAGGAGGAGGGATATGTATCTCAACCACCAGGTTTTGAGGTGCCCAATTCAGAAAATAAAGTTTGCAGGTTGAAGAAAGCTTTGTATGGACTTAAGCAAGCTCCACGGGCTTGGTACCAATGAGTAGATATTTTTTTCAAAAATATGAGTTTTGGAAGAAGTACTTCTGATGCTAACTTGTATGTAACGAAAAGGGACAACAAGCTACTTGTTCTCATTGTATATGTAGATGATTTGATCATTACAGGAGATCATCAGGAACTCATCAATCAAACTCGGATCAGCTTGGGAACTGAGTTTGAAATGACAGACTTAGGTTTACTTCATTTTTGTCTAGGAATTGAAGTATGGCAAAGGAAGGATGGCATTTTCATCTCACAACAAAAATATGCCAAAGAAATTCTCAAGGCACTTGGAATGATGGACTGCAAATCAACTAGCACACCTATGGAGGTAAATCATAAGCTATCTATGGATGATAACATGCCTGATGTAGATGCTAAGAAGTATAGGAAGCTCATTGGAAGTTTTATTTTTCTGTGCAACACTAGACCAGACATTTGCTATGCTGTTGGAGTGTTAAGCAGGTTTTCCAACAAACCTAAGGAGAGTCACTGGAATGCTGGAATGCGAATTCTAAGGTACATTGCAGGAACCTTGGATTTTGGTATTTTTTATACCATAGGTGATACACTCCAAGGATATTGTGATTCAGATTGGGCTTGAGATTGTGATTCTAGAAAATCAGTTTTTGGATATTGTTTCTCACTTGGTTCAGGAATATTTTCTTTCATCGCTAAACATTGAGGGGGGGCGTTAGTATATGAACAATGTCTACCCCTCATGATTGTATACACATTTTGTAAGGCCCCCATTATGAGGAGAAGCCAAGCATGCATTACCCAATTGATGGGAATCCCAACTTGCATATTGGATGAAGGTCATATTGGACCATATAAGGTACTGTAAGGAAAGGGAGTTACCAAGGTCCCCAATTGTGGGGTCCGGGGTAGTGGGGAGCAGTCTCAGCTGGGGATCCAAGGGGGCTAGCGGGCCCCTTGGCTGGGGGGTGGACAGAAAAGGGAATATTCAATGGAATATTCCCTTTTGGAGTTAAAAAAAATTTATATTTGTTAGGTCAATTCAACCGGCCTAAGCCGTGTATGGCAATTATGCGGGCGGTGGCCACCCATGCTCTACCACCCATGTATAGCCATCCATGGAAGGCCACCCATGATCCTATATATACATGACTTTTTCACTACCTGAGACATCGAATTGAGCCAACATACCTCTACCTTGTATCTCCCTATCTAGAGTTGTCTAGATCACCATTTAAGCTCTACCTTGAGAGCGCACGAGTGGACAATGCCATCATCTTTGTACTTGTTGTTAGTAGAAAATTTTTGAGATTCTCCTATATCTGTTATCTTCTCTGCTACTGCTCCTGTGTTATATTGCATAACTATTGTCTTACAAAAACCTGACTCCTCACCATACACCTCACTATCTCCATGAGTGAGTTGTTCTTGTATTTAGCAACTCCATTCTGTTGAGGTGTATACGGCACTGTGTTTCTAATGTTTTATCGCACGTTCAACCAGAAAATCATTAAAGTTAGAAGACATATATTCCCCCCCTCGATTAGAACAGAGGGTTCCCATTTTACATGCTGACAGATTTTCATCCAAAACCAGAAATTGTTTGAAGCACATAAACACTTCAGAATTTTCTTTCAATGGATATACCCATGGATGCCTGGAAAAATCATCAATGAAATTCACAAAGTAAAGATAATTTTCAAAAGAGGGAGTCTACATAGGACCATAGACATCACTATGAACAAGCTGCAATTTCTACGTAGCTTGAACTGAACCATCTTTTGGACATGAGGAATGCTACATTTTGCCCAAAATACAGCCTTCATATACATGTTTACTGGGTGCCTCAAGTTTGGGCAAAGAGGACACCATTTTAGATTTTTGCAAACATAGCAAACTAGTAAAATTGAGATGACCGAAGCATGCATCCCAAAGCTTTGCATCTGACATAGCCTGAGAATCATGTACTACACATGCTAAATCATTCACATATTTTTCATAATCTATGAGCTTATATAGCCCATGATATAAAATTCCAGAAGCAATAATCATGTTGCCATTTGGCAGATCATGAACTGTACATCTGTCATCAACAAATTTCACAACCAAGCCAATCTTGGCTAAAGCCAAAACTGTAACAAATTCTTCTTGATCCCTGACACAAATAAAGCATATCACAAAGTTGAAGAACTACCATCAGCAGTAGTCAAAATGATCTTACCAAGGTCCATGACAGGATAAGAGGAGTTGTTGGTGCATGTGATAGTATTCCTTGTAGCGGTAGGCTCCAATGAAGAGAAGAAAATGCGCTGCCAGGTAATATGTTTGGTCGCCCCATTATCAAAAAACCAAACATTTGAGTCCACTGCCGACATG
Source organism: Ceratopteris richardii (assembly GCA_020310875.1). NCBI lineage: Eukaryota > Viridiplantae > Streptophyta > Polypodiopsida > Polypodiales > Pteridaceae > Ceratopteris > Ceratopteris richardii. The sequence continues at coordinate 124,738,126 of CM035419.1, forward strand.
CACTACTCATGAGAAGATGGGTCAAAACTGCAAACAATAGTAAACACCCATTCTTCATCCTACACAAGATTAGCAGACTCTGTTTTCAGTTCTTAATGACATGATCATTTGCTTTACAGTTTTTGCAAAACAAGTTTTGCTTTTTTTATTTCTTCTCATCTTTGTCTTTCTTCTTCAATTGTGCAGAATTAGCAAATTTTTGCTTACTAGTTGAAGAGCTCCATTTTCCTTTGCCCTTCTGACTAGCCAAGAAAGCTCAATCTGCAACATGCATAATAGACATGTTCTGCCTAGACTGATCTTCCTACAACAGAACAGAAACTAACTCTTCAAATGTTAAAGCATTTGGATTGCCTTTCATCATCAACCAAAGAGTAGAAGCAAAACTCTGATATGAGTCAAGAAGACCATTTAGAACAGTCTTTACAAGTGAAATCTGAGGAAGGACTTCATCAGCAGAAATCAATTGTTCCTTCAAATCCTTGATCTTTGTGAAAAAATTGTCCATAGAATCACCTTCATTCATGTGCTCACTCTCCAACTGTTTTCGGAGGTAAGCAACACGAGCCTCATTCCTAGCTTGGTACAATGTGGTAAGTGTATCCCAAGTAGCCTTAGCAAGAGCGAATGTGAGGAATAATGGCATGTTTGATAGACAAAGCTATCAATGCATGTGCCTAGGCATCTTTGTCATCCCAACGAAAATGCAGCACGACCATGAATCTGTAGAATATCACCATCTTTGAAACCTTCTACATCAGCTTTAGGACTTGTAGTTGTAATAGTTGCAAGTGTGATAGGACATTTTTCAACACCCTGCACAATGTCTCATATTCATTTTGCAACCAATACATGTTGCATCATATAAGCCTATAACGACTAGTTGGTACCATCCAACTTATCCTCAACAACCAACATACAGAATACATCATTGCTTTCAGCTATGGCCGGTGACTAAAATACCTGATGCAAAAAATTGATTGTATCTCAAAAAGTTGAACAAAACTATCGTGACGGATTCTCCTAAATTGTAGCAGACTTCCAGATGCTTATACTGGCAAACCAAAATTGGTATATATCTCTGGCACAAAAAGAAAAAATAGATTACATAAGCGCTACGATAGTGCGTTCAGAGGCTGAAACAAGCTCACATCATGATTTCGGCACCACAAAGTGAAGATGTTTTTATCTCTGAAACACCTTGAGTATGATCACCAAAATTCATGCGATTTTGAGATTACAAACAGAGAGGTTTCGAAGACACCCTAGATGAAGTGGCGACCTGCTCTGATCCCAATTATTGGAGTTAGACGTCTACGAAAGCACGTGAGCAGCACAAGGAAGAAGAAGAAGCTTGGAGCAGAACACACAATACTGAATGTATTACTAGTAGAATCTACAAAGATAAGTATCCCATTAGGGCAATAGGCGTATACACAAGCCAAGGGGAAAAAACCTCCTAAAGAGGGAAAAAAGTGCCCCGGTGGTCCTAGAGTGTTCACAACATCACTACCTAAATATATCAACAGTTCTTACAACCACCATATGGGATTGAATGAGATACATGTGCAAGAGGAAGGTAGGGTTCCATGAGCCTCTCGACTTTGAATTCTTCATGATCATCAATCTCAATAGGTGGTGAAGGACTAGGTATCCGTGCCTCAATGATGAAATCTGATATGGCTTCAACAGGGACACATGCAAAACTCAATGTATTATCATGGTACTTGGTAATTGGAGCTTGAAAGTGATTGGATTAATCTCAATCAAGATGGTCAATAGACAAAATCTTTGATGGTCTAGCTTCACACAAGGTCTTGAAGTCTGCAATTTATTTTTGAATAACCACACTTTATGCCCAATTTGATAGGATGGATTTCTAACATGATGTTGATCTGCATAATATTTATATTGTTCTTAAGCTTTATGGATCTCTTTCTTGATTTCTTTGTGAATATCCATGAGGTATTGGGCCTTATCTCTAACAGTTGGATTCTTGACACTAGATTATGTTTCTTTAGCCAAGGCATTCCAATGATGACAGGGTTTATTGAACTTGATATTACATTAAAACATATGTGGGATCATGACCACTAGGGTGTACTCTTAATGGTGTGGTTTCCTTGGTAATATTCTGAAATATTAGTGGTCATCCATCCACTAATTGAGCTTCTACTAGTTTGTTCTCTTGAAGCATGTGAATCTTGTGTTTAACCAATTCTTCATCGATGACACATGAGGAGGCTCCTGAATTGACTAGGGTTGTAAAGGAAAGGGTCTTCATAGGCCTGATCAACTCGATAAGGGCAATACATTTTTCTATGACTATTGCTAGAACTATGAGACCCTTTCTTATATCATGGTCTAGCTGTATGGTCTCCTTTACAACTAGACGTCCTCTTTTCCCTCCACTAGAAGGGTTACTATGAATCTAGTCCTCAAGTACTACCATGTTCTTCTCCAAGATTGGGGTGAACATTGATAATGCTTGACCATAGAGGAAGGTTCCAATAAAACTAGGTTTGAATGCCTCATTAGGGTATCTATTAGATTGCATATGGATGTACAATTTAACTTTCTAGATAAATCCATGGAACTTCATGCGATCACCATCAAACTTTTCTCGCATGCAAATCTTGGGTTCCTCCATGAAGGATGAACTAGTTCATTGATTCACTTGAAAGCTTCCTTGAATTTCTTGAAGATTCCCGATTTGTTCCTTTAATTATTGGAGGGATGTGTCTACATGCACCGGATGTCCCATCTTGACTTGTGTGTATTGATGAGTTAGGTTCTTGACTTGTTGTTGGCAAGGGACCACTAGATTGCGCCCTCTTACTAGACTACAAAAAATTTGGAATTATACTACTAATTACAAGATCACCCACATAGGGAATAATACAAGAATATGCAACTGATACAAGAAGTCCCACAACTAGAGACTGATAGGTATGGATAACGGTTACTCCACTAGAAAAATACAAGAGGTCCCACAACCCAAGACTATAGTTATGAAACACAATATCTGAATTACAAGAACTCCCTTAAGGGAGATGATCTAGATACAAGAAATAACTTGATAGGATCTCATACTACAAGATTACAAGAGGAAAAGACTAGATGTCCAAGAACTAGACTAATCAAGACTAGAACAAGGAATAGGACAAGAATTGGAACTTGAATTTCGAGAGTACTTACTTGATGATAATGACTTTTTGAGCTCCCAAGACGGGCATTGGCAAGACTAAGAGTATATGTTGCCAAACCCTCCTTATATAGGTGTTCAAGGGTGATCCATCAATGACACTTATGAATTGCTGATATTATTGATGATGTAATCAATTCAAAACAAGAGCTCTAAATGTGAGAATCTAGCAAGTAGACAATCGATCTTTGGGTTTTGAACATTGGAGATGCAAAGGAAACATTTGTTTCTCCAAATTCATGCATATACCTACATATACATATACACACACAACATACATACAGATATATATAGGCCTACACAATCTCATCCACCTCTTTCCTCTTCGTATCAATAGGCCTATCATGTTCTTCCTCACCTCTAGTCAATTTTTGAAAGCATTGATCCACCTTTCTCTTGTGAATCTCAATGCTTCTCAAAATGAACTGATGCACTCTTTGTTGTTCCTCGTATGACCCACCATGTAATCTAGTCCTCTTAGGAATCACAACATATGGTACCTTAGTATCATCATCAATACTCTCTAGGAAAGCTTCTTGATGCTTAAATCTTGGTACAAGGTTCAACTTCATCTTTCCTTTGAGCTCTCGATATACAAGATGATATATTTCATAGATCCGTAGATCTTCTTTAGAAAGTTGTATTGTATTGATACAACAAGTGAGTCGAGGATAGGGGCTTGAGGAGGCTAACCCGCTCAGAAGGCAAAATCTATCCGCTGTTTCATCTTCCAAAGAAGAGTTATACGTGACCTTGCAACCCGAAGATTGTGGTCAACTAAACCCGAAGGATCAGTGCGGTGAGATACCCAATGCCCTGGTCATGACACTGGAGTATGTGGACTTGGAACGAATTTCTCACCAAGCTAAATTGCCTACCTGACGTGTTCTTAGAAAAGGAACACCATATCCACAAGGAGCGTCGGCTCACAAGAGGAGTCCACACACTAGTTCCGAGTCTCCCATCTCTTCACTAGCGACCGATGAAGCTATGCCCATATCTTGAAGCACCAGAGTTCTTGCAAATTCAACTCATGAATCTTCATCTCCCTCCGACAAAGCAATGAAAATAGGACCCAAGGGGGATCACATGGGAGAATGACATCCTCTCCCCCAAAGAGGATCCATCAATTATGAAAGAGAACTATCATATACTTGGGTATAGCCTCACCAGGAAGGAAGCAACCAAGACGAACTAAGCTACTCCCCCCCTAGAGTGTGGACTAGGCTTAACTGAATGGGTCAAGCGAACTCCACGAGCATCCCCTCCAAGGAGGATAAGCACGGGGCCAAAATCCAAACGTTGAATCAAACTGTTGATAAGAGGATCCAACCACCTCCCCCTAAGAGCTGCCACCACTCTGCATTCCACCATCACATGGGATAGGGAACCATAACTCTCCACCTCAGCACAAAGGGGACACCTACTCTTACCTCTCCCCTCCATCCTATTAGCCAAATATAGCCCCCCTATTCTAGCAAGCATAAGCATGCACGCAGCAATAGGACTAAGAAAATAGCTACAAGCACTTCTATGAAAGTATCCCCATGATTCCGTCAAATTAAATTTCGAATAGGGGCCCAAAGCGATAGAATGATTGGCCGAATCCCACTTTGCCCAAACATCGTATTTGAGCAAGTTGAGAGTAGCTTCTGATACATACCTTTCCTTCCACCACTTAGCTCGAGAAATCCACGTCCACTTCTGGAATCGAGATCCGGTTGGATTATGTAGTAGATCCCCGAGCCAAGTTGGGCTATCTAGATACTTCCCATAAATCCGCCCCCTCATGCCGCCAAAATAGGCTTCTACCAGAGGGATATGGAACTCTCTGTGGATCACAACACTGGAAACTATAGTAGATCGAGCTCCTTTGCCATAGATCATCCGGATCCCGGTTGCCACCAACCTCTCAAGTTTCCCGAAAAGATTCTGCCCATGGGCCCCCATCAATTTCGCCCCATACATAATCACAAGGAATACCAAGGTCTTCAACATTACAAGCCTCATCCAAGCAAGGAAAGATATATTTCAAAGCAAGTGCTGGCAGACAAAAAGAGACTTCCTTCCTTTGTCTTCACGACCTTTAATGATCGCTTCGATAGAGAAGTTAGAATCAACCTCCACACCCAGGTAGGTATACTTCTCCCGTATTGGGATTCTATCGCCACTAAGCAGCAAGCCATAGTTCTCAAGCTCTGCCAAATCATCACCACCTCCAAAAACAATGGTGGCCATGCATTTGTCCACCCTGAACTCCATGCCCCACAGCCTCGCCCACTCACTGATATGATCTAAAGATTTTTGGGGATCGGTTGGGGTATCCGCAAACAATACGAGATCATCTGCAAATAGAAGACCTTGATAAGTCGACCAATTTCGGGTATATCGAGCCCCCAATTGTCTCCCCCTTGATCTAGAATATCATTAATATAAACATTGAAGAGTGTAGGGGAACCCAAGCACCCTTGGCGAATGCCGCAAAGTATCGAGGCAGGATCGCTAAAGTGTTGTCCTCCCACATGAACCGGGACTTTTAAAGACTCGTACAAAGTATGAAAGAATTTCAACACTCTACCCGTTAGGCACGCCACCTCAAGCTTAATGAAAACGGCCTGATGTGTCACTGTGTTGTAAGCTTTCTTGAAGTCGATATACGCCACGTATGTAGGAAGTTTACGAGCGGCTCATTGTAGTACCACTTCTTGCATACAAACAACTTGCCCTATGCACTCATGACGTGCACGAAATCTAGCTTGGCCCCGATTGAAAAAATTACGAGCCTCAAGAGCTTCAATAAGCCTCATCACTAACACAAAGACTAGAATCTTAAGAGCAACGGAGGTCAATGATATCCCTCGGTAATTGTCAACGCAGGTTAGGTCTCCCTTCTTTGGAATGGAAACCACAACTGCGGTAGCCGCAGACTCCAGAACATGACCTCTCTCCAACATGTTTTCGAGTAGATTCAAAAAGGCCTCGCCAAAAGGCATGCTAGGATAGGAAGAGTCAGACCTCCAACCCTTATCCCGGAGAAGAATCTTAAATAATTCAGGGGGAAGCCCATCTCCTCAGGCGGCTCGATATCTCTTAAGTTTCTGATAGGCACAATAGATTTCAAACCATTGGAAAGGTTGGATAACTCTGGTAAGACTCGGCCAAACCCTAACAAGATGTCTTGCCCAAAAATCTGCATTTTTGCTCGTCCCGCTTGGATTAGCAAAGATATCCTCATAGTGTTCCTTCCAAATACAAAGTTGTTCGACAGGATCCACCACAAGTTCTCCACATTTATTCCGAATGGGCTGATTGGAAGAGATAGCTCTCCCCCTCCCACAAATGGCTTTCAGAAGGTTAAAAAATTTTTGTGTTTTCCCTCTCGAAGAAGGGACTTCCCTTGCCGCACACATCTCTCCATAACGCGGTGGCCATTATCTTTAACTACCTGTCGGACTCGCTCACACGCCCCTTCGTATTCACTAATACACCTCAGCCCCTCTGGAGTGGATAAATCACTCTTTCGGAGCGCATTCCATGCACGAATATGAGAGTTGATTAACCGGTGGACTTTGGGGTCCAACCAATAACTAGAATAGGGCTATGGAGGAGGTTGTCTATTGAAGGCCCCCACCTCAGAAGAAATGCCCTTTGTGATTTCCGTAAATTTCTCAAATTGCTCCCCAATGTCCTCCTACAAATCCACCAAGACCCTCCAATGGTTGGATGTCAAAAAGGTTTGACTATAAGTTTCGAGTAAACTTGCATTTATCCCCCTAGCAGGATTAGTTAGGAGTGGGATGGCCCCCACAACCTCCGAGTGTAACCTACACAATAGAGGCCAGTGTTCTGATAAATCCACCGAACATCGCACCCAACCATGTGAGAGTTGCCTCATGCCAAGGTCATTGACCAAAAAGTGGTCTAAGTCTGATTTTTCATGCCCCTCCTGGGAGTGATACGTAAGATTAGAACCGCGTAAACACAACACACTCCACTCCAGGCTAAGCCTCGAAAGCCACCGCTCTAAGAACATCCTTTTCATATTAAAGTCGCCTCCAATGATCATGGGGAGATTTCTAGCCGAAAGCCTCTCCATGGTAGTCTTTAGCTTCTCCAACACTAGAGTTCCTGCCTCAGAGTAGCGCTTCTGCGAGACGTAAACGTTGTTGTGAATCCAAACCTGAGGTCCCACATGGAACTGCACAAAAACCTAGGATTCAGCTGACACATTAAGCTCAAAAGGCCGCAAATCAGAGGCGAGAAGAGAACAAAGGCCACCAAAGCCTGGTTCCGAAGAACCAAGCTTAGTGAAAACTGTGAACCCGGGCATTTGGATCGGCGAGCACCCCTAGAATTGGTGGGTCTCCTATGTAAGAGTTTATTGACCTCCAAAATATAGTTGGAAGTAGATGGAACCCCCTAGGAACAAGTTGACCTTCTCACAAACTTCATCACAGAAAACCAGTCATGCTTGCAGAGCTTACTGTTCTCTACTGGCTTAGAATTTTTTAAAACACTTTTAACCACATATACTAGAGACCAAGAGCTTTCTAATGAGCCAAATAACACTCAATTGGATAAATACACAATGATATATGACCTCTGCAAGTTTGAGGTTTAATGGAGACCTTCAGCAGGGGTGAAACCCAAGAACACACACTACTTGCAGAGAGTACTGCTCTCAGCTCACAAATCCAATGATTATGAAAATGGAGACTATGAAAGTAGACAGTAAGATCTTTCAAATGATCTATTAAACAGGTAATTTGGATATATAATGAGGGAGATACAAGCTCTGCAATCTCTACATACAAAACTACAGCAGCGTAGAGATGCACATATGACTCTCTTGGACTTCCCACAAGATCACGACTTCTCTCCTCTTTTTATAGCATGGGGAACTAATCTAAAACCTTCCTAATACATCTAAATTCGTGGTAGACACTTGGGTGGAGGTATTACATGACTCAAGTGCTCAAATAAGAAAAGTATTGATGGACTTTGAGAACTAACCACATCATCGACCTTCCACTAGGACACCACTATAGATCCCTTGTGACTCACTAATTTGACTCACCATGTTCTAGAACTCACGTGGTATTTTGGCTATATTTTATGAATAATATGATCCTTCTTGAAGTATTTTAAGACTAAGCAAAGGTATTTACATAATTTGAAACTTGTACCCTACATAAAACAAATGTTCGCAACATCCTAGAGACCTACCACACCCCAAGAGTGGGTCTGCATGTGCCAATACAACTCAGTCCTCTTGAGTCTTATCCCATTAATATTTAACGTTCCAGTTTTCAAAAGATCCCAGGAAGTGCACCCTACTTGCGAGGAAGAACCACTACTGGACCGATCCAAATATGGTCGACTAGACCGGCAATACCACCCACTTAACCTAGCTTCGTTCTTCGTCTTCCTTACTAACGCTTCGACATGGTTGGTTGAGGGAGTCACAAGGTCAATTCGGATATTCACTCCTCTCTCCACTCGGAAGATTAATGACCATGCTGTTCACTCATGCCAACTCAAGCTACTTCCACACTAGGGGGTGCTCAAATGATCGGGACCCCATAAGCACACCAACCCTCGACTTCCCTCTCTTATCAATCGATTTAATTCAGCACAACGTACAACTGTCCCCTCAGCATGACGCAAGGTGCTGTGAGTATGGGGCACACGAGCACCCACACCCAACCTAGACCTATGAACACTCCGAACCTGGGTGGTATCCGGAGGGATTACACAGGGGTCACCTGCGGCGCGTTGCCCAGACATGTAAATACTCCGAACCTGGGTGGTGTCCGGAGGGGCAAAGAATGGGTTACCCACGCACGAGCCACCCCTGCCTAAGCTGGTAGGAGCAGTGGAAGAGAGACTTAGCCGAGCCATTGAGCTCCTTACTAGGGCACACCATGGGGAGGCGCTCTCTTCCAATGACTGAATAACACGTAAGAAAATCACTCAATGGTTGTATTCAATCATGTGTCCCTATTGATATGAAGAAGAAAGAGATGGATGAGATTATACAGATTGAAGAGGAGATAGATTCATTGCGGATGAAAGGTGAGGAGTTATATGGAGTTAACAGTTCGAATAGATTCAATGAGATTCGATGAGATTCAATATGTTAATTCCATGTAAATCCTAATTTTGCACCCGTAATGACTCTATTCTCCCTTCAAGTTGTTCAATCTCATCCACCTCTTTCCTCTTTGTATCAATAGGCCTATCATGTTCTTCCTCACCTCTAGTGAATCTCAGTGCTTCTCAAAATGCACTCATGCACTCTTTGTTTTTCCTCGTATGACCTAGCATGTAATCTATTCCTCTTAGGAAGCACAACATATGGTATCTTAGTATCATCATCAGCACTCTCTAGGAAAGCTTCTTGATGCTTAACTCTTGGTACAAGTTTCAAATTCATCTTTCCTTTGAGCTCTCGATATACAAGATGATATATTTCAAAAATCCATAGATCTTCTTTAGAAAGTTGTATTGTATTGATAGAGCAAGAACCTTCTGTTAGCTGATATGCACTGTCCTAGATGCCATTCATCTTGATGAGATGTTGGCATCATGACAATAGCATCAAGAGGGACTTGTTGAGAGGAAAGAAATCGACTTGTTGAGACAATAGCATCAAGAGGGACTTGTTATGGCCAAGTTTTGGTGGAAATCAACTTATGTATTTGCTCCTTGGATACTTAAAAAAAAAGATATGAAAACATGTACAAAACAATTTTACTTTTTATGATATAGTTCAATATTTTTCAAGCATAATAATGATTTTTTTTTTAATATTTTTATATGTTATTTTGAAGTTTGGTTGATTTCAAGCTGAGTATAAAGGTAGAAATTTCCCATTAAAAAGGGATTGTTATCAATCGTTAACTTGAATCACTTGAATGGGTATCAAACAATAGGTTCTCCTTTATTCAACTAGAATATAGGTGAATCCCACCATAGAGATGAAAACATGTTCTTTTAAGTTAGAACATGAAGCTCGGGGGTATGCCTAAAATTTTATATATAGCTCGGGGGTATGTATGTATGTATGTGTGTGTGTATATATATATGTGTGTGTATATATATATATATATATATATGTGTGTGTGTGTGTGTTAGTATGCACATATGTGTGTTTCATGTGTATGCATGTGTATGCATGTGTGTGATATATGTATGCATGTGTTAGCATGCACATGTGTGTATATGCATGTCCATTTGTGTGATATATGGAAAGTGTGTTTATAATTGTGTATTCATGAATATGTATATATGTGTGCATGTAGGCATGTATGTGTGATGTTTATGTATCTAGATATGTGTTATATATATATATATATATGTATGTGTATATACATGATCTATATATATCTTTATATGTATTATGGTCCTCATTGATTTGAGTAGCTATATATAGAAGCATTAGGTTGGGAGGAGAGACATCTCTCTAGTAGGTGGTGGGAGGACTAGATGCAATATGTTTATATACTTCAACCACATGGCATACACATATGGGTATGAAAGTTGGAAAAAAGTATGGTTGAAAATACCACACGTGCATGTGTGCAAGGTTGGTTCTTGATGCATCAAGGACCCTCTTTCCTAATTTTACTACTTGTACATGACTGCTAAGTCAGATAAGGTTTCTTGAATGGACATTTTTTTCAAGGATCAAGTCGATTTACTATATTCTATGTGTTATTTATATAGATACACACAAATATAACAAATTAAAACAATGCATACCATGCATTATCATGACAATGTGACATAAGTATCCGCACCTCTTTCAAAAACCATATATGATACCATCCAGTTCCAAATTGTGTCTCCAATGAACTAAGTACATACTTTTTATCTCTCTCTTCAAACTCACTGCAAAAGAAAAAAAATCATATAACTAGAACATAAAATATTTATCTCAATTTATATGTAAACTTATATTTACTTCCATTTCAAGTGAACAAAACATAGGTGCAAGTCAAATAAAGCTCTCATTCTTCTTTTAATCTCCAACCCATGCCTCATATATACTATATTTCCCTCAGGTTCTATGTCACACTCTAGCCCTAGGATACCTATGCATGTCCTCATAGGCACCTCTATTGTGCTCTCACGAGTTGGAACTGGTATAGATATGCTAAAAATAAATAGATAAAAAAGAATAGAGACATGTTTTATAATATCATTAAACATATTAAGTTATGAAAAGAACACATACCTGTGGGAAGATAAATCTCTTCCAGCAAATGGAGCGGTAGAGGAGCTTTCCTCTAGCCACTAGGTAAGCATTTGTATAGTAAAGTTTAATTTCTCATCGGGCATGTCTGCATACTCATGAATGGTTTATGAGAGTAAGTTTCGCCTTTGTCTCTCTACTATGATCCATAATATCTGTACATATAACACAAAATGGACTACAAATATATATATATATATATATATATATATATATATATATATATATATATATATATATATATATATATATATATATGTGTGTGTGTGTGTGTGTGTATGTGTGTATGTATATGTGTGTGCATGTATATATATGTATGTATATGTGTGTGTATGTGTATGTATGTGTACATGTGTATATGTCTATGCGTATATGTGTATATGTGTATGTGGGTGTGTATGTATGTGTATGCATGTATGTATGTATGCATATGTACGTATGTGTGTGTCTCTATGTGTGTGTGTGTATATATATATATATATATATATATATATATATATATATATATATATATATATATATATATATATATATATATATATATGGGTGTATGTCTCTATGTGTGTGTATGTATGCATATGTGTATGTATGTATAGGAATGCATATGAGTATGTATGCACATGTGTGTATGTATGCACATGTGTGTGTATGTATATGTGTGTGTATGCATGTGTTTGTATGTGTGCATATGCATGTGTTTGTATGTGAGTATGCATGTGTTTGTAAAGTGTGTTTGTGTGTGTATATGTGCATATGTGTGTATCTATGTGTGTTTATGCATATTGTATATGTATGTGTGTACATTGCATGTCTAAGTATTTGTATGTGTATGTGTATATGTTTATGTGTATATATATATATATGTGTGTTTCTATGTGTGTATATATATGTGTATCTATATGTATATGTGCATGTGTCTATCTATGTGTGTGTATGTGTATGTGTGTATATGTATGTATGCATGTAAGTGTACATATGCATGTGATTGTATATGTGTGTATATGTATGTGTAAGTATCTTTATGTGTATGTGTATATGTGTATGTGTGTGTATGCATATGTGTGTGTATGTGCTTGTGTTTATGTATGTATACAAATGCATGTATGTGTACAAATGCATGTGAGTATGTATGCACATGTGTGTATGTATGCACATATGTGTGTATGTATATGTCCATGTATGTATGTGCATGTGTATGTATACGTGTGTATATGTGTGTGTATGCATAAGTTTGTATGTGTTTGTATGCATGTGTTTGTATAGTGCGTTTGTGTGTGTATATGTGCATATGTGTGTATGCATATGTGTGTATGTATGTGCATGTGTGTATATGCATGTGTATGTATGTATGCATGTGAGTGTATGTGTATGTGTATCTGTGTCTATTTGTGTATATGTATATGTGCAAGTATCTATATGTGTATGTGTGTGTATGAATATGTATGCATTTATGTATCTGTGTATGTATGTAGGTGTGTGTATACATATGTATGTATGTGCATGTGTGTGAATGCATGTCTATGTATGTATGCATGTGTGTGTATGCATGCATGTGAGTGAATGTGTGTGGGGTATATGTGCATATATGTGTGTATGTGTATGTGTGTGCATGTATGTATGTATGTATGCATATGCCTGTGTATGCATGTGTGTGTATGTATGCATATGAGTGTATGTATGCATGTGAGTGTATGTGTGTGTGTCTATGTGTGTGTATGTATGTGTTAGTATCTATATGTGCAAGTTCATGTGTGTGCATATATGTGTAAGTATGTATATGTGTATGTGTATGTATATATGTATGCACGTAAGTGTATGTATGCATGTGATTGTATATGTGTGTCTATGTGTGTGTATGTATGTGTAAGTACCTATATGTGTACGGGTATATATGTATGTGTGTGTATGTATATGTGTATGTATGTGCTTGTGTTTATGTATATATACATATGCATGTGTGCTTGTATGTATGCATATGCATGTGTTGTAAGAATGCATGTGAGTATGTATGCACATGTGTGTATGCATATGTATGTATGTATGTATGTAGGTGTGTGCATGTATGTGTATACATGTGTCTATGTATGTATGCATATGCATGTGTATGAATATGTGTGTGTGTATGCATGTGAGTGTATGTGTGTGTGTGTCTATGTGTGTGTATGTATATGTGCAAGTATCTATATGTATGTGTATGTGTATATGTGTCTGTGTATATGTGTTTGTGTATATGTGTATGTGTATATGTGCAAGTATCTATATGTGTATGTGTGTGTATGCATATGTGTGCATTTGTAAATGTGTGTGTATGCATATCATATATGTGTGCATTTGTGTATGTGTGTATAGGTGTATATGTGTATATGTGTATATGTGTATATGTGTGAATGTGTGTGTATGCATATGTGTGTATGTATGTGCATGTGTGTGTATGCATGTGTCTATGTATGTATGCATACACATGTGTATGCATGTGTGTGTATGCATGTCTTTGTATGCACATGTGTGTATGTGTGTGTATGCACGTGTGTGTATGTGTGTGTATTGTGCAAGTATTTATATGTGTATGTGTATATGTCTATGTGTGTGTATGAGTTTGAGTGTATATGTGTATATGTATGTGCATGTGTATATGTGTGCATGTGTGTGTGTATCCATATGTGTGTATGTATGTGCATGTTTTTGTATGCATGTGTGTGGATGCATATGTGTGTATGTATGTGCATAAACCTTTGATCTTTCGATCACTCCTTCGCTCATTCACTATCATTCGCTCGTCTTCGCCCGTTCAGTTGCTCCACTCGTTCGATCGTTCGCTCTTGTTCTCTCACTTGATCCCGACACAAATGTGCCGAGAGAAATCAATTTTTTTTTCAAATTTGTAGAGTGTTGCTTATGCAACACTAAAGCATCGCAACCAGTTTGGGCACATCACTAGGAGCATTGCTAAGCATCAATGCTCATAGCAATGACATCTATACGCATCGCTTATGCGATGCTGTTCATCGCTTATGCAACACTTTCGATTTTTTTCCTTTCCTTCTGTAGTCTCGCAGATGCATACTTTTTTAATACATGGAAAATGTATTTTTTTTGCATGAGTGATATATGACCTCAATACCTAGGGAATACCTTAGATCTCCAAGATCCAAGACCTTAAACTCTTCCCCAAGCCTTCTCTTGGTATATTTGATTCCTTCTTCATGGTTACATGTAATGATCAAGTCATCCACATACACACATAAGTAGACAAATGCTTTACCTTCTTGTTTGCAAATCATTGAAGGATCAATCTTGTTTAGTCTATATGCACAACTAAGAAGCCTTTGAGTCTATGCCCTTAAGGCTTGCTTGACCAAAGAGTGCCTTCTTCACTTGCATTTTTCCTCGAAAAAGATCCTTTTCGAGAAGTAAATGTGAGCGAACATCGTATAAAGTACAATTATCGAGTTAAATTTAGATCTGTATGTCAAGGCATTGATTTTTTCTGGGAAATGATCCTTTTTGAGAAGTAAATGTGAGCAAACATTGTATAAAGTACAGTTATCAAGTTAAATTTAGACAGTCCTAGGACGCTTATCCAGGTGGTTGGGTCTCTTGCCTCTTGAGGCGGGGGCGAGGGTTCAACCCCCACCAGCAACATGTAAGGGACATGTTATCATGGAAAGTTGTATCTTGTGGTTGATGGGCCACTGTTTGTCCTTCCCCGCAGTAGTTGTGACCGTAGTCTAACCCAGCTATGTAAACCCTTGTTCTTGTGGGATAAGGGGGGTCCCATGGGTACTATGCTCTTCCTTGTACAGTTGCAATTTCAAAGTTAAAGCCTAGAGGAGTAGACCTCAGCTGAACCTCCATTTCGAAAAAAAAAGTTAAATTTAGATCTGTATGTCGGAGCATTGGTGTTGGAGTAGAAACTGCCAAGGGCATTGTTAATGTAGATTTTGGTAAAGGAGGAGGCCAGAAAAGCTGTCGAACATCAGCTTGAGAAGGAAGCATCCAAACCAAATTTTTTGCACTTGTTAGCTCTAATAGTCAAGGGGAGAGAGTTGGCAGATTCAAACCAACTAGTCCAGATAGAATCCTGCAGGATGAAATAAAGGTTGTTAGCAAAATAATAAGGCAAAACATATTCCTTATTAATCCTCATTCAAGCATTCCAGAAAGAATAGACAAAGACGGATACCTTTAGGAGTAAAGATGTGAGGAGAAATCATAACATCCCATAGGCTGAGCTTGCTCCAATTCTTATACTCTCTGATATGAAAATTATGGATATTTCTTTTGATAAAGCAGGCCCAATAGTCATGGCTATGAGAGGCCCTCATAATCCATTAGTAGCCATCTGGGTAGCCATATGAGTAGGGCAGATGAGACCAAGGGCACCTTCTTCTTTTCTCATACAACAAGTGTTCCAAGCAACCTTAGGGATTTTATTGAAAAGCTGAGAACCGCCCTAGATAAATCTTCTAGCCAAAGCCACAGCTTGCGAGAGCTGTTTCTTATTGGGCTTCCAACAAGCAAAAAAATAGGTATGTGAAAGCAAGATGTAGTGCTTCAAAACAAAAACCCTTTGAGATAAAGTATGTTTCATGCCCATCCAATGAAAGACTTTTTTCCTAAATTTATCCATGATTGAGGACCACCTCTGTTGCATAGTAATGTCAAAGCCTATAGGAATGCCAACTAACCTCAAGACAATACCTCTTTCAAGAATTTCACAATTCTTTGTTGAAACACAATCAGTAAGGTAATTGTCAGTAGAAAAAAACCAGTTTTTATGATTGACAATGGACCCACTAGCATAGAAAACCAAGTCAAGACACTTAAGAAAGTTCTCCACAGACAAGTTATTAGCCTTGGTAATCATATTGGTGACATCAGCAAACATTTGCAAACCTAACTGAGAAGGGGAATGAGGGATCTCAAGCCCTTTGATGGTGCCATTCTCAATACAATCTCTGACTAGCCACCCAAGAGAATCACTAGTAATGGCAAAAAGAAAAGGGGCTAGGGGTCAATTCCATGCAATTCTTTTTTATATTAGCCATTAATTCGTTTATAGCCCTTTTTTTAAAAGAATCTCAGTTCTTGTTCTCTGAGTCCTTGAGGTTGAAAGTAAAAAAAATAAAAAATTTATTAAAAATGAAAAAAGATGAAAATGAAAAAGGGAGTAAAAGTAGGAGTTATTGCTTTGCATTGCTTTTGCAAGATGCACTATGAGAAGGGGTGGTTGCGGGATTAACTTGGTCAAGGGTTTTTGCAACCATCTTTGAGGCCTATCTTTAGGTTTCTTTTTATTTAAATTTTCAAGAGAATGTGGAGTTTAAATAAACAAAGAAGAGAAGAGAAAAAGAAAAAAGAAGAAGAAAGAAGAAAAGGAAAGAGGTGAAAAAGAGGAGAAAGTAGAAAGTTTTTAGAAAGTATACATATGTGAAGGGTGGGTTGTCTGCGAAGAGTTTAGCAGGATTAGGGACAAGAAAGTTATTATGGGTGGTTTTTTTGGTTTTGCACAATGGCAAGGCTGATTCCCTCCCAAGAATTTTCATCTCAAAATCATTTGAAAAAATTCTAGAGTGGATCCTACATACATAGTTTCCACACAGTGATCGATTCATAGTTGGTCAACTTCAAACACATGCCAATGTTTCTAATCTCAGAGAACATAAAGATAATTAGAATCGAAGTTGATTGGGATTTCAGCACATGAAAATAGGGTTCAATAATCAAAATTTGATAATTTTTGGCGATGGACTTTGCGGCATTGTTGACAATTGTTTGACATCTTCAACACTTTCAAATGAGGAGTGGAAGTTTAACAACTACTCCTAATCTATTACTTCTCACACAATTAACAAACTGTGAAGGAAGAAATAAAAGATATAAAAACATGATGGAATGAGTTAAAGTAGAAATAGAAATGATTTACATAAAATGCTCCATGAGCATGGAAACTCCACGAAGAGTGTGGATACTCTGGCCAAGAGCTTGAGTGAATGGCTTGTGAGGAGTGAAACGAGGCCTTGCTTATATGGAGTGTGGAGGATTTGCTTGCGTGTGGGATAAAAAAGTTTGCATGAGAATGAAAGTGCACTTATACAAAAGGGTGGAGCATGAAACTCTCAACAATCAACACATGAAAGGTAGGGACACTAAGAAATAACCTTCCACTCTCTTTCACATTCCCTTATATATATACTTTTTTTTAGGAAATGTTTTACTCACATATCTATTGAGGATTCTTTGTACTATCCGGGATCTTAAATAACGATAGAACATCTCTCACTTTTAGTGATAGCCACACCTTGCTATATTAAGGGACTGTTTTGGGAAATATTTACTCTCGCAAGTCTAAATATTGGCAGTGATAGACATTGTTTCACATGTGTTTCCTAAAATTATTAATACTCTTGTTGTGAGGAGATCCTTAGACTTTTAGCTCATAATTAAATCAAAAATTGGATAACTTTTTGTAAACTAACTCTTGTTCGAGGGAGAGTCCTTCATCAATGTCTATGCTGATCTTTGTGGAAAGGACTAGGTCAAGGTCCGCATTAACACAAATTTGTAGGTGTTATCTAGCATTGAAAGAATGCATCATGCCCTCATACATGAAACCCCCAACATCTTCCCTGGAGGCCTACGGGTGACCAATAGGAGCAAAGATCTCCCTAATAAATCCATAAAGGAAGTAGGGAAGGTTATAGAGTTCCACCCACAATGGAAAACATAGTTGTTCAGATTTATTCGAGACAAAATCTGGGAACCACCTGAAAAGACATAATGATGAGCACTATAGTTCTCAAGAGCCGACCTTTAGGGCTAGGAAGGCCATTTCTTCATTCTCAATCACCAAATGCATGTGGTTAGCCGACAGGAATTAACACTTACAAACCACTAGGCACAGGAGAACCACTCTTTTCCAACCCAATATCAAAGGGAGTCTAGAGGTGGTTTCAGAGCAAATAGTTTCCCTATGAGGAAAAATTTTCTGAATTCTTCTTGTTTGTCAAGAATGCTCTTCCTACGAAGGGAGATGATCGGTGTTTCCCTTCTTCTTATCTCTCCAAACAACCAAGAAGAGAAAGGGATTTCGTTCCCATCCATCCTTACCTCTCCACCATGATGTCTCATAACGTAGCTTTGGAAGCCTGTCAAATTATTTGTCTTGAGAGACAGCTTAGTTTGTCTCTCTTCCTTCTTGATGCTTAAAGAGATTTTTCTATCTCTTTTTCGTTTCTCTCTCCCATGTCATCTTGTTGCTCCTCTCTAACCAAGATTGTTATATCCGAGGATATGTGATTCCCTTAAAATCTCTTAGCTTCTTAGTGAGCAAGGGTCAAGAGAATTTTTGGGTGCTCCTAATGAAGGATGCAAAGAGAGAGAGAGAGAGAGTAAAAAGTTGTGCAATTTGTCACGAGTCACAATGTTTTACCCCATAATGAGTGTAAGGTAGAGAAGATAAGGGTATTAGTAGAACATTCATACATATCTCATAAGCAACGAGAAAAGAGAAAAGACGGGGTTGCTTTCCTTTGTGTCTCGGAGGCCCATCAGAGTCGGATATCTGCCAATCTGCATGATAAGTGTGAATCTCCCTTAGGTCCTAAGCATATAGTTTAACCGAGAGGAGGTCAAGAAAGAGTATCCTATTATACAAATAACTCCACTGAAAATACACATACACACACACACACATACATACATATATATATATATATATATATATATATATATATATATATATATATATATATATATATATATATATATATATATGTATGTGTGTGTGTGAGAGAGAGATCGAGTGAGATCGAGTGAGATCAAGAAGGATATATATGCAAATACATGGTTTTCATCATGGCTAAACCTTATAAAGATATCCCCTAGCAATCATCGAGAGATTTGACCAAGGTCACCATGGAAGCTTCAAGCTATGATAACAAATTTAAAAGTTAGATCTTAGCCTCCACGCATTAGAGAATGACCTATGACTCTCCACCCATCTCTCCATTATAAAGATTTGGGGACAAACCATGACCTTTGGAGTAACTATAGCTACTTTTGCATGTGCATTTTGCACTAGTTTTATACACCTTTTGATTGGAGTCTACTAGTGTTACTTGTACTTGCCACTTAAATCTCTCTGAACTCAAATTAACGCATGTTAATTTCAGTGGACGCTTTTAGAAATCTTCGGGCAAAACTCTCCCCCCATGTTCCCATGGGGGTTTGACCCAAGACCTTTACGTTCCCATCCTTGAGACTTAACTAGTAAGCTAAGTGGATTGGTTGTTACACTCTAGAAGCATCTAATATTATCATTATATTGTCCGAGTCCAGTTGACCTAGTGGTTTGACACCTTGAGTCTCTGGGAGGAAGTCTTGAGCTCAAGTCTTGGCTGGACATAAGATGGGTGCCTCTACCTTACGAGGTTGGATGTGTGAATGTGTTTCCAATTCATTGTACTCTCTCTCTCTCTCTCTCTCTCTCTCTCTCTCTCTATATATATATATATATATATATATATATATATATATATATATATATATATATATATATATATATATATATATATATATATATATATATTATCGTGTACATTGTCCATGCTACTTTATAACATTTATGTAGATGCATTTATATTCGCATTTCTACATTTTTTTGCAGAAAAGGTATTACAATCTGAATGCATGTTCAACGCCATGTGCCATAAGTTTGGATAAAATTTTGAATCTATGAAGGTATATCCCATGTACGTATCCATTTATGTTTCACATGTGCTAAACCACCTCATATCTTTTGGATGATATGCAGGATTTGTTGAGCTACTCTCTCAGAGTTCAACAATTTCAGTTGTATTTTCTAGAAACAAATTTTCTATTTGTAGTGTTCTTATAAACATAATTGCATGAAACGAATTGCATGATCCTCGAGGGAAACATAATTGGATAAATTTGGCACATGTGACGAGCATATGCTTGTAGAATTGGAGGTATGGCATCTTGATATTAGACATTATCTCAATTTGCTGGTTATATAGATGATTTAGTGTTTTCTTTGCTTGATTATATGAAGGAATCTTGAAACAAGCTAGGCATTTCGGTTCATGTTATATGGAATAAAACTTCATTCTTGTTTGTTTTGGAAGGGTTTCATCAACATATAGTATGACCAATAAAGTTTAATATCGAATTCGATTGTTCTAATCTAAAGAAGAAGTTTCAACACTGTCAGAAAGATGTTTAATGTTTATCAGAGAAATTATATATACAACACATAGAAGTTATAGACCAATCGTTGTGGGAATTTTAATGATTATTCATGAGAACATGATGAGCAAGATGGATATATACACCATGTAAACTTCAATAAGCAATATCTATGGATTACTGTAGCCCAGTGATGAGTAGCACCTCCTTTAATGTCAATCCGGGAAGACGTGAGGATGGTATGAAGACCTCGAGCAAGTGAAGGCACAAGTGCGTGAGTGAGAAGCACACTGACATGCACACACATACACACACGCGCACACAAGGTAAGGCAAAGGATGAGAAGCAATGGAGTTCTTTAGATTACTTTCAAAAAGCTCTTACAAGTTCATTTCAATTACAATCCAACCTCAAAAATGAGCTCTCTAGCTCCTTTTATAGTTTTTGACTAGCTTTGGCCCTGTTCAGACCTAGTGTCCGGCCTAGTTAAAAATTAGGTTCCAGGGCTTATTAGAGGGCTCAAACGAGATCTAAAAAATATGAAAATTGGCAGGTAGATACTTCTAAAGCTCCAAAAGCTCAAGGACTCCTTGGCTTGCACAAAATGGAGCTACAAAAATACAAAATGATATTTACAATGGTTTTTAGTGATGAAAATCACTATTTGTGTAGGGATTTCCTCTACTGATTTGTCATACACCTCTTTGAGCTCCCTACTTGCTCTTTCTTCTTGTGTGCTCAACTCCTTGATGTCTTGAAAAATTAGATGACCTACTTGCCAGATCTTCTTTGACTGCCATGTCTGCTTGTGCTGTCCCTTCGCTCTGACTCTCTTCGTCTTGTGGCTCCTTCGGTTCCCTGACTGCTGCCAACACCCCCCCCCCCCCCACTCTCGCGTCTGTCGCCCCTGACAGACCCTTGTCTAGAGGATTTTTGAACATAATATTGGACGACATCGGAGGCTAGGTGGTGTTCTTCAAGTCGTAAGTCGCGTGCTAGATCTGTGAGCAAATCATCCCAATTCACAGGTCCGGGAACATCTGGATGAGGCACCCTCAATTGTTCTGAGTGAATAGTTCTCTCCATAGCAAATAATTGGAGGAGATGTGATGGTCTGGGTATAAAGATTTCGGAGTGATATTCCCAAAATCCTGTGATGAACATCTCCTCAAATGTCTGTTTAAAGCAGGCTGGGAGGTACTTGATTCTGGCGTGCCAAGCATATATTACTTCAATTGATGGGGTGGTACTCATATCGTACACCAGATCCTGGTTTCCTGTCACAAAGCCTGCTCCTGAGAAGTGGGGGTCCTTAATGTTCTTAAACGTCCTGAAAGTGATCATCATTAATTCAAATATTTTCATACACATCTGGGCCATCACATCGGGATTATTGCGTAGCCGAATGCTCCAGTGACGGATTGTAGAAATCATGTAGTTCACCATGGGGGGTCCTCGTGGAGGTGCTAGATAAACGTAATTTAACCATTTTGTGCAGGCTTTGATGTCTCTGACGGCAATAGTGAATTCAGGCCAGGTGCGTCTTCGAAAACTGGAACGTAACAAGGATTATATTTAATAAACAACGGCATATTATTCCAGGTTCGGACCATTTTAGGATATGTTTCCAAAAGCCTGATCCTCCAGGTGGGTTGATGGATGGACCCACGCTTAGCACTTTCTGGTATATCATCTGGACCAAATTGTGTAGCAAATGTGGGAGGCTTTCCGCATCGTCGTTGAATCTCGGCGTTGTAATCGGCCAAAAGTATGCAGTAAGGCACATATTGGTCATTATTGGTGCCGATCCATCTATGATGAGACATGCTTCTGAAATATTCTGACTTTATGACAGTTTCTTCTAGGTTCGCTAGTGATTGGATCTGAATGGCCACCTGTTCTTCGTGTGTGTTCGCTGTCTTTTCCAGTGTCTGAAGCCACTCGGGTGCTTCCACTTCCAAGGTGTCTAGTCCCTCTGAGGTTTGTTGCCCGCCTGGCATCGGCATAGGAACATACAGTTCTTCGTACGAATCATCTACCTCAATAGGGACCAACTCTTCTGGCTCTGGTTCTACTACTGGAGAGGGCTGCCTCTCGTATGTCAGTAACCTCTTTTGTAATTCTGCCACCTGCTCAGTTAAGGCCTTTACCTCGTCTGAGGTAGAGGTTGATGGGACACTCGTCGGTTGTTCTTCCTGTTCCTTAAGTCTGCTCCGTAGTGTGTCACGTTCTCTTTCCAAGTCATCATGGGCTTCCAGGAGATCTGCATAGCTTTCCAAAATGGTTTTCATCGTCTCCGAGGGAACTGCTTTGAACTGCTGTGGATCTATCTCGTGGGGAGAGCCTTCCATTGCCGCTTCCAGATTCTCTTCATTTTGTTTCTGCAGTCTCTTGTTCTCTTCAAGTGCCGTGGCCATATGTTTCCTGAGTAGCGCCAAGTTACGTCTGACTCGTAGGTTATCGGCCTGGTATACTTCGAGCAAGGCTTCTAGTTGTTTGACACCTGATTCTTTCGATGGTTGGGGTGCCTCCAGTAGTGTTTGGTGAGCCTGCTCAAGCATTGTATAATGTTGATTCACCTCTGCATTTTCCTCTTCAAGAATTGTAAGTTGCCGTTGTAAGTTCTGGTGATTTGTTGTCAGTTGTTGATACCGGTCGTCAAGAGCTCTATACTCATTCTGAAGCTGATATACATATTGATTTAATGCTAGAAATATACTATTTACATTAAATGATGCAGGGAGAGGTGAAGATGCAGGGGGAATGGGGGCGGGAAAGGGAGTTGTGAATGATGTGGATGCAAGTGGAGATGTGGGTGGAGGGGGTATGGGAGACGGAGGTTGCATGGGGGGAGGGAGTGGTGCAGTGGCAGGGGATGTTTCCATAGTGTCAAATGTTTGAGTGACCGTGTAAATGGGGAACGTGGGTGGGGTGTAAGTGACGTTAGTGAAGAGAGTGGTGAAAGTGGGCATGGTGACTCCCCCGAATTGGATTCCCGGAGAGAGTGGAATTCCCGTAACGATTGTGGTGGTAGTGGACGTGGTGATGATAGTGTCATGTGGTGGAGCGAGTTGTGTAGTGAGAGGTGGGGAGGGTGGTGACAGTGGTGCTTCCTGATGTTCGTCTGCTTGCGTTGTATCTCCTGGTGCTGATACGTTGATATGAATTTGTTTCCCGGACCTCATGGGACGGGCGGGAACTCTTTTCTCAAATCGGTGAATGTAGGCCATTGCCTCATGAATGGCCTCATCCAATCCTACTGCATCTGCATGTAGGTTGATGGACTCGATGAACATATCATCCACACCTTCCTCTGCCAGCAATTGGTTCATGAGTTTCTTGCCTGCTTCAAGTGACATTTTATGCTGTTCTTGAACTAGCTGCATGGTTCGATATAGTCTTTTTATTTGTGCCGAATACGCGGGGGCACTTGCTAACTCTGAAAGTTCATCATACTCTTGTTCTTCGTAGGCTTCTTCCTCTTGTTCGGTCTCTTGTTCATCTACGTCGACTTCTACCACTTGCGGTCGGGTGGGGGCTGACGTTGTTGTATGGGTTTGTGGTTCCTGAGCTCGCTCTGTTTCCGTTTCGAGATTAGAGTCGTAGATTAGCCTAGCCACTTCTTCATCAGTGAGATCATTGAGAGTAAAGCCCTGTGGAAATTCCAAGTCCGATGGGACAGGTGGAAACACCAGATTGGGTCCCTCTGTACTTGGTCTTGGTAGTCGAATGGTGAATGGTCTAATGCGTCGTGTCTGGGGAGGGGTAATCTCTGGTGTAGTGGTGGCTCCCCTTGGTTGAGCGCAGGGTAATTGGACTCCCCCTCTCATCTTCTTTGATGGAGGACCTGCCGCTGATAGCCTTCTCTGGAATTCCTGGGCCAGGGACCATAGGAGTGCCCTCTGAATAGGCACGTCATAGGCTAGACATCGATAGATTATCTTGGTCAGAGCACAACACCCGTGGAGCACATTTTTTTGCTTCTTGTTCCACCGTTGATGGGCTAGGTGAATCTGATCTATGATCCAATGTGGTACGTTGATAGGGAGGTTTTCTGTCTCTTCCAAATACAAGCTAAACCATATCTTCTTTGGGGGCATGGTGAATCTTTCCTGGGTGGGGAAAGCAAAATGTTGCATGACGGTCCGTAGGTGAAGAGCGATGGTCGGTGTCATTGCTACCATATCCTTCAGCTTATTGAGATCTTTATGTTTCATTCTGCCTGGAACCATTGTTTCCTTTTCAGTAGGAATGTGCATACCATACATGCCCAATGCTTCTCGTACCAGATTGAGGGTCAGTTTGAATCTTTTAAGTTCATGGCCCGGCAATAGTGAGGGTAACACAAAAGTGCTATCGCCTCCCTTGGCCCTTCTAGGAGTGATGGTACTGATAAGATAAGAACAGCGTAAGAAATCTAGCTTCGGTAAGTGGGCCCTGAAATAACTGTCTAGGCCAGCTTTGGTCCATACTGAACGCATGACTTCGGCATTCTGATAGCTCTCAAATTCGCGCGTGAAAAAATGGTAGCGTCCCCATTTACCATTAAACTCCAATTTAGCTTCCCAAAAATAGGTTCCATCACCCAATGGTCCTGCAACATCACTGAACCAATGAGCGTGTTTGCCCACTTGAGAGGTGTGCCCCTGGGGAGGATCCTGAACTGGGAGTACATGCACAGCTTGAAGTTCTTGCGGTCTTTCGGTGAGATGTGGTTCGAGGAGGAGTGTTTCTATATCCACAATCTGTGTGCTGGATCCGGCGTGAGAACTGGCACCTGCGGCTTCTGCCATGGCCCTGCTTGCTTGTTGGTTCTGTGAGAATATAGAACCAGGTGTTAACATCGTCATGGACAGAATAAACCCGTTGTTGTCTCTGTTACAACATTAACAAGAGGTAGATGATGAGTCAGTGGTTAGTGAGTGCACGATGACAGTGTGTGTAGTTAATGCCTGGATAGTCTTAGGAGCTAGATGGAAAGATGCACTGTCTGACTAATGCAGTTAGTAAGTGGAGATGAATTCACAAATTGGGGTCGGGGGGTTTATTACAAGTCTTAGGTTTCCAAACACCATGGATGGCTTTTGGTCTTGGTTTTGTGGAGATTCGGAAGGGTTGCATGAGTAATTCTGCTGGGAGTTGTTGTGTCATTGGGACCCATCTACGAGTGAGTCTGTGCGTGCTTCTAGGTGGCAGTGTGTTCGAGTGTATCAGAGAAGAGTGGGTAGCGACTACTTGACCGAGTGAACCCTGTCGTGTATGATGTGAATTGTGTGGGGTTAGTTGAGCTTGCAAGCAAGCCTTAGGCACCCAAATTTGTCTTGATTGTGGGTCAGCCTTCATCGACTTCTTGGGTACCCAAATGGATTTCACTTTCTCAACAGAGGTTTTAGGAGTCCTCTTATTAGCATCAAGTCGTTGATTACTAATAGGAAGTTGAGACCGTTGTTGCGACTCAGTTACGGTCGGCCGCTCGTCTTTCCGCACCCACATTTGTTTCATGAGCTGAGTTGTTCTGCTTCGCGCGTTCTTTCGGTCTCTCGCCTGGAGAGTCTTCAGTGATTGATCTGCCCTTAGTTGCTGCCTCCTTCTGGCCTTTGGAAAAGAAGGGAGTTCCATTGTGGTTCTGACTCCTTCTTTGAGATCTTCGTTCTTCTGTATCACATAGCCTTGGACAAGAACAGCATGGTCAACTTCATGTGTACCCCTGGAGGGACCAGGAATCTGTGCCTTCTCTAGTTCCTTGAGTGCTCCATTATTTAACTCAATTGTAACTCTAGTTTGATTCACCCATACCTGAAGAAGTCCACTTCTTAGGTTTAAGTTGACTGCTTGGTCATAGATCCAATCTTGACCCAAGAAAAGGGGTTCAGTGAGGTCCTCATCTTGACACACTAATACTTTAACTGTCATTGCCTCATCATGAATATAGAGGGGAAGTTCCACCTCGCCCATGCAAGGGGTTTTCACGCCTCCCAATCCTATGAGATATGCTTCCACAGGATTGACAGTTAATTGCAACTCTTGACAGTAAGACAATTTAACAGCACTAGTGGCTGCACCTGAGTCAATCAAGGCTCTTACAGTCCTTGCACTCTTTCCTTGTCCTATATCTAAGGTTATGAAAGGACGTCGATCAGTTATCCTATGTGAGCTAACACCGGAAACTTCACACATAGCCACGTCATATCCTTGATCTGCATATGCATCTTGCCTAGGGTGCTCTCTACCTTGTCTTCTTAATTTCATTCTTCGTATGCGCTCTAGGGCTTCTGCTTGAGCTTCTTCTCGAATTCGCTTTTCTTCCTCTTTGCGTTTCTTAGCAGTATTGAGTCGACTTAGCATTTCCTCTATGAGAGGTTCCTGATACAACTTGACTCTGCATCCGCTGATATAACTTGGGAGAACATCACCTTCTAATGTGGCTAGTTGCACTGCTCCACTTATTGAGATTCTGTTAATGATCATGGGTCCGTAGCCTCTCTTCTCTAGTTTCCTCGCATGTTTCTTCAATGTGTAGACTAAAACTAAGTCGCCTGACTTTAAACCTTTATCCTTAACGTGGGCATCAAAGTAGGCCTTCTATCGTTTCTTAGCTGCATATATCCCTGCAGCTGCTCTCAGTCTTGTTTCCCCTAATCGTTCAAGGTCAAAAAGTCTAGAGGATAGTTCATGACCCGTCCATTCGTGCTCTTGTGCTACTTTCAATGTAGGTATTAAGAAGTCCAAAGGTAGCACGGCATTTTGGCCAAATACCATCTGAAAGGGGGTGGCTTGGAGTACCGTTTTGTAGGCAACTCGGTATGCCCAAACAGCATGGTGTAGCTGTTTGTCCCAATCAGAGCGTTTATTGTTCACTAATTTCGTCAATACATTGCATAAGATCTTGTTGGTGCTCTCAGCCTGGCCATTTGCTTGAGGGTGATAGGGGGCAGACTTCTTATGAATTACCAAGAATTCTTGGAGTAGATTTTCAATCACTTCGTTCAAGAAGTGAGTGCCTCTATCACTAACTAGCTCTATAGGTAGCCCGTATCTAGTGAATACATTTTCAAACAAGAATTTAGCAGTTGTTTGAGCATCGTTCTTCGTTGTGGCTTTTACCTCTACCCACTTTGTTAGATAGTCCGTCGCAACAATGATATATTCTGCATGGGAACCCTTAGCTGGGGGATTAATAGGACCTACGAAGTCTATTCCCCACTTAGAGAATGCACGTCCACCCATCATAGGTTTCAGTGGCATCTCATCTTTACGTATAGGATATTGAGTTCTCTGACAGACATTGCAGCGTTTCACATAGGTATGTGCATCCATGTGAAGGGTCGGCCACCAGAAGCCCACGAATAGTATTGCCTTGATCACCCGATCTGGTCTAAAGTGTCCTCCTGCTACACCTTGGTGAGCAGTTTCCAAGATCTTAAGATATTCACTCTCATGGACACACAGTCTCAGGTAACCATCCTTACCGCGCTTGTAGAGATTATTACCAATGAGTGAGTAATCCTGGGCTTCTTGTTCTAAACTCCTTTTCCTAGCCAGAGTCATGTCTGGAGGGAATGTTTTCGTCCTCAGGAAGGATACTAGTGGTTCACTCCAATCTGGCACTATGGACAGTTCATAAAGAGTGGCATGTTCCACAGGTGGTTTAGTGCAGAAGATTGGGCATTCCTTGCACAACTTTTGGACATCAGCCTCCATAGTCGGCCAATGCACCCCGAGTCTCCTTAGTGTCTGCAGGGTTCGTTGCTTTGAGTAGTGTTGCTCTAATGCACCTACATGTGCTAAATGCAACCATTTATTGTACTCGTCCTCTTCCACACAACAAGCCAAGATTCCTTGATCTGTGTGCTTGTACATGCTTCCTGCCATGATGTGGTACTTTTGGGCTTTCACAACCTCTCTATTCTGTGTGTTTCCTACTGGATGGTTAGGCCCGTATGTCAATACTGGTACCAATGGCTTAGCCCACTGCGGTACAACTTCCAAATTAAACAAGTAAGCATCAGGAAGATCATCTGATACCCCTTGTGGGGCTTCTCTAGATGTGAGCATAGAGAGATGATCTGCTCTCAAATGAGTCTTACCTTTCCTTACCACGACTTCAAAATCATATTCCATTAGCAAGAGAAACCATCTTACTAATCTTCCTGTATTGCATGGCTTGTTCACGAGATATAACAATGCTTGGTGGTCAGTAAAAAATTTAAACTTATTTGCAAGTAAATAGTGTCTAAATTTCTTAACTGCATATATCATGCCTAAGCCTTCTCTCTCAGTAGTGGTGTAATTTCGTTTAGCTGCATTCAATTGTCTACTGGCATAGGCAATTGGAAGATCCATATTACCTTCACCAGTAGGTTGAGCAAGCACACACCCAATAGCATAATTGGATGCATCCACGTGAACATGGAATGGCTTATTCCAATCTGGTGTGGTCAAGATTGGTGTTGAACATAATCGCCGTTTAAGCTCATTGAAGGAATTCTCACATTCCTCAGTCCACTCAAAGTTTGTCAGAAGTCCGTACATGGGCTTTGCAATGACAGCATACATGTGAATGAACCGGCGATAGTAACCACAATGCCCCATGAAAGCTTGTACTTCCTTGACATTCCTTGGCCTGGGGAGCTCTGCTATGGCTCTCACTTTCTCTTCGTCAGTAGATATGCCATTCTTTGACACTATGTGCCCTAGAATCTTGCCTTGCCTGACCATGAAAACACATTTTTCTGGGTTTAGGCAGACTTGATATTCTCTACATTTGTCAAAGATTTGTCTGAGTTCAAGAATATGGGTTTGTCTAATGTTGGAATGAGCACAAAGATCATCAACATAGACTTCTAAATTCTTTCTCTGGAACTCCTTAAATACATGGCACATCAGCCTCTGGAAGGTTGCTGGTGCATTGGTAAGCCCAAATGGCATTACTCTAAAAGCAAAAATGCCCCATTCTGTGGCAAAAGATGTCTTATGCTGATCCTCTGGAGCTATGGCTACTTGATTGTAACCCGAAAATCCATCAAGGAAGTTGTACACTTCCTTGCCTGCCACTCTTTCTAAGAGATGTTCTGTGATGGGAAGCGGATAGTTATCTCGAATTGTGGCTGCATTGACCTTCTTCAAGTTAATGCATACACGCAGCTTGCCATTCTTCTTGGGCACCACTACGATGGGGGATACCCACTCAGTGTGCTCAATTTCATAGATAAATCTAGCTTCAACCAGCCTATCTATCTCCTCTTTAATCTTGGCAGCGTAATTATCATTATATGTATATGGCTTTTGCTTAGAGGGTTTGGCATCTGAGGTCATGGGGATAGTGTGTGAGCATATGTCAGGGTCCACTCCTTTCAAATCCTTGTAACTCCAAGCGAATACATCTCTGTATTCTCTTAGCAAGGCTATTAATGCATGCTCTTCTACCTCTGTTAGGTCATGGCCTATGTACGTGCATCTCTCCTCTCCTTCTTCTAGGACCACTACTATTTTCTTGGTGGTTTCTTTGTTATCATAGGCCTCTCCTGATTGTGCCTCTCGTTTAGGCATTCTTATCATGACCCTCCTGTCGTCTATCTCATACTTCTTAAAATTTTCTGGGACCTCAAACAAAGATTCTTCCTCTTCTGGGGAGACTTGTCTCTTCTTTCGTTTCTTTCCTTCTTCATTCGGGGTCACATGTGTGGCTAATCTTGCATCATTTGTAAGCTCTCCATGCCTCTGGGGTTGAAATTCTACTTCATGGAAGTATTCTTCATCTGATGCAAATGGTGGGTCCATAATGATTGACTCTAGATCGGAGTCACTTGCATCCTCAAATGCATCAGGGCTAGGTTCGCATTCTTCTAGAACTGCCTCTCCCATGATTGGCTCTATGGAGAAGACTGAAATGTCATAGCCATCCTCATCGCAGTGGGGTGTCCATTGTTCTTCATTGATGGCTACATCCATTGTTGCTAGGATTTCTGCCCAGCCATGGGGTTCAAATTCCTCATCAGGAAAGACTACAGGTGCATAGGCTAGGTCTTGAATTGATCTATGGTTTTCTTTTGCACCTATCTCCTTGGCTTTTTCTCTCTTCTCTTCTTCTACTACTACCTTACACATCCATAAGTGAGTGTCTTCATGCATCCACGAGGCTCCGGATTCTATGGAATGGACAGACTCAGTCTCATCTTTGGCTCTATGGATGGGATTCCATTGAATAGGTGGTACATCTCTATGAGAGTAATCCTTAAGATTGACTTTGGTCGTAACACCTAAGTGCTGCAGGTACAAAGAATTGGTTCCCCAGTCCTGTACCACTTGCAACTGTCGCATAAAAGGTCGTCCCAAGATCATTTCATAGGCATGATTTTTGTTGAAGTCACATATAGCAAATGTGTGCTCGAACTCGACACCACAGGTGGTGAGAGTTATTCCTTCTAGCAATCCTAAGGGTCTCTCAATATGACCATCGGCCATCTGCAATTTCATTATCGTTGGCCTGAGTGTTGGCTTGCCCCAACGCTTCCATAGGGAAGTGGTGGCAATTGCAACTCCTGCACCTGAGTCCAAAATTGCCTTGGTGGTGTACTCCTGGTAGGTAATGGGAAGATAGGTGTTCCCTTCTTCACCTTCACACATATCTCCTATCTTATCCAAAGGTATCTCTGGCACTGTCCTATGTGATCCTACCTGGGAACGAGGTTTTGCTATCTCGGGCACTTGATTGGCTACATGTTTCCACACTTCTGGTCTAACCTTAAGCAGCTCTTCCAAAGTGAGATCGCACTGCACTTTGGTGTTCTTCACTACCTCTGTGTTCCTAGGTATGACTGAATCTTCGTTTCTTACCATGACTGTAGGTGCTCTCATACAGGTGGACTTTGCTTCCCATGGGCCTGTGAAATGGGGTAGTTCTTGTAAAGAATTAGACTCGAAGTCTAATCTTTCTTGAGATTGGGTACTCTCCTGTTCTCCATAAATGGATGGGATGTCTTGTGGGAATTGGTCATTTGCATCATCCACAAGTTCAATGGGAGGAGGGACTTCACTTTCTTTAGCCCATTTGTCTTCTTGAATCTCGCGTAAGAATTCTGGTGTGAACCGATTCATAGAAGATGATGTGTCTGGCTCGGTAGAGTTAGGCACATAGGCTTCAGGCACATAGGCTTCAGGCACATAGGCTTCCTGAGCAGGAATGCTTACTCTTTCACTTGCCTTGTCCTTGTGTTGAGAGGCTGGTTCCTTTTCTGATTGTGCAATCAGCTTCTCTATTCTTTCTAGGGAGGGGGGGTTGTCTGGTTTAGTGGAATTGGGCACATAAGCTTTCGATGGGGGATGGGTCATGTTTTTGCTTGCTTTATCCCTTTCTTGATTTTTTTCTTCCTTGGCGGATCTTGCAATTATGCCCTCTAACTTCTCTAGAACTCCATCCAAGTGTAATTGCCTCTTGGCTGAGCCCGAGTAATTGAAAAGGCGACTTGCTTCAAACATAGTCTGAGCCAATGCGACCATTTTCGCGCAAAGCTTGGTTCTTTCTATCTCTAGGTCAGCTCTAGGGTAGCTCTTGTCATGATCCGTTACATTTGGCCCTTCTTGGATTCTGGCCTGATATGCTTTAAGCATCATGTCTATGTCTTCCGGAGTGGGATCAGCTAATACTGATCCTACTCTAGGGGGTGGTGGAATCGTATGAGGTGGGTTGGAAGGTGGCGGATTGGATGGCGATGGGAATGGTGGTGGTGAGGTAGTGTGAGAGGGAGTTTGAGATGTGAGTTCAGTTATCCTGGCTTTGGTTTCTCTTATGCTTTCCTCAAGTTCACTCATCTTTTTAGCCCATTGTCTTTTCATTCTTTCCCGACTGTCTTTCCACGCTCTAGTCCTTTTCTTTGTCACGCTCTCGGTTTCACTAGCCTCTGGGTTCTTATCCTGGTTTACCCCTTGGTTCTGCTGCAATGCTTGAGCTCTAGTCACTACCTGTACTGGTGCGGTGGATGTCACACTTCCTGTGGAGTCTACCACCAACCCGATAACGTTAATAGGAGTGATTTTTGGCATATTATTAGGATTCTTAGGGCAATCTCGTAAAAGATGCTCCTTTCCACATTCTTGGCAAAAGCCCTAAATTGTTATTGACTGGGGTTGTGTGAGTGGAGGTAAGGGACAATCACGAATGAGGTGATCTCCTTGACATCTGTAGCACGGTCCTCTTCGGAATGGAGGTCTTACTTGCTTAGGTTGAGGCCTAGGGTTGGGGTTTGCATACATGACGTTTGTGTAATCTGACTCCCAACTAGGTTCATTTGGCTCTTCACTATAGTAAGACTCACCATGTTCAGGAGATTGCATGTAGTAGGCCTGCGGGCTATCAACATGTGTAGAATCAAAGCTATGCTCACTCGGGTCACTTTCAGAAAGCAATGATGTTATAGGGACTATAGCTCTATTCAGGTTCTCTTCTGCAGCAGTATACTTTACCGGAATCACATTAGTAGGAGCAGGTGGTTGCTGTGCTAGCACTGGCTGGGGTCTCAGTTGGTTTTGATAGGGTTGGTAGGTTTGTTGAGGTCTCACATACTGCTGAGGTGGGTACTGGCTCTGGTATCTGCCTTGTTGAGGGTATGGCTGAGGGTAGGGTTGCCTAACCGCTTGCTTATTGTATGGGCAGTCTTGCGCGGTGTGATTGGTGTACCTTCGTTCTATGGTGCAGTACTGGCTACTAGGATTAACTTGGGCTTGAGCCATAATGGGACAGACATTCGCCATCTGGTCACCCCCACAAGTATAGCATCTTTTCACCGGGGCAAATCTCAGAATTTGTTTGCTAGAGACACCTAGTTTTTGAGCAACTTTCTCTGCAAGTTCCTCAATCGATGTGGATTGCGTGGAAGAGAGGCTAGAGGCACTATCTGAATCTTTGTATATCTTGGAAAGCTCTAACTCCTCCCCTAGGTTATCCTCAATGTCAATACACATGCGTACACACTCTTCTATGGTCCTAGGGTCCTTCAAGTACACATATGATCTTAATCTGGTACTTAGCAATCCATCCAAGAATAAAGCCACTTGCTTAGCTGGTGTGGGTAGCTCAGGGACAAGGCATCTTTCAAGATATTGCCTAAATCTCCTTCCTGCAAGTCTCACGGTCTCTTGAGGGGTTTGCTTGAAGCTGTGAATCAGCGAGGAGGTATTATGTCTTATGCCACTCTTAGAGAATTCAATAATGAAAGCCTCTAGGAGTTGGTCTATGCTCCTGAACTGCCTCTCCTTTAGCGGCTGAAACCATGTCAGGGCAGTGTTCCTAAGGGTTAGACCAAAGGCATTGTACTGTGTGAATAGATCCTCCACTTGTTCAGCTCTCAGGACTTGTCTAAACTCAGCCACATGATCGTATGGATCTCCAGTGCCATCGAAGTAGTTCTTCATGGACTTAACTAGCTGAGTTGGTCTCAAAGTCCTTGTGTGCTCTCTAAGTCGTGGTAGAGGGAATTCATCCGCATTTCTTTGATTCCTGTGAGCTCTAAGCATCTCAGGTTCTACTCTATTCGTTTCCATTCTCGTTCTTTCTCTGCTCCCTGGGGTGGCAAAGCTTACTTCTGGCCTATCTCTATGTCTGTCTCTTTGGGCTCCATGAGCTTGGGATGTTCCGGCACCAGGGTGACCATAGGACACATTCAATCTTGGTTGGGGGAAAATAAATTCACCCTTCCAAGTGTAAGCGTGCCTATCATTTTCTGTCACCACAAAGATCCTTTCCGAAGCGTGATCTAAGTAGGTCACTCTGCCTGGGCTATCAGGATCCTTAAACTCATAGATCATGATTGTTCCTATATCAGTTGGCTGATCAGATTTATACCTCCAAAAGGCTTCGTCAATTTCTGGATTGAGGAGCAAATCTATGCTCTTATTATCCTGGGGAATCCACTCTGGTGTTATAATCCTAGTGAGAATCGATTTGCCTCGAGGGGTTCTAGGTTCTGTACCCATGTTTCCTTGCTCTAGGTCACCTAAGTCTGCTTCTGGGATCACATTTCCAAATTCGTCCGTCCTATCTGGGTGACTGGTGACTACGTATATGGTTCCTTCTTTGTCCAAGTATGCTCCGTTTTCGAACTTGACAGCTGGGCGCTCTAGTCCAAT
Organism: Ceratopteris richardii; assembly: GCA_020310875.1. NCBI lineage: Eukaryota > Viridiplantae > Streptophyta > Polypodiopsida > Polypodiales > Pteridaceae > Ceratopteris > Ceratopteris richardii. The sequence continues at coordinate 124,772,922 of CM035419.1, forward strand.
GGATTGATCAGGATTCTTAATCTGTACCACAGATCTTCCTAGGCCGTCCTCATAGATGCTGGCACCTAATCGGTTGGTCCTAAGGTATTCCAAATGCGTTTTGTATGGGCCTTCTACCTTGTGCAAGTATGGCACTCCTGGACTTCCCGTAGGTCTGTCCATGCCTTGAGACATCTCTGATTCACTGGTATCAGAGCTAGGGTAATGCGAGTGGTGACTCAACTGCTGGGCCCAAGACCTTGCAGTATGATTGACACTAGCCTCTGAAGACCTAAGGCTTTGTCTATCTCTTACTAGGTGTCATCCTGATCTAAGGTTCATATGCCTAACTGATTAACCCAATTTTTCCCAGGTACAACCACGTTTCTGAGTCCTTTGTATCAATTACTTAATTCCCTTTTTATGTTGATTATCGTGTTTATACTCTTGTCTGATATCACGTCGTTAGGAATACTTGAGTTTAATTTCGCACTTTAGTTTGGTCGTTTCACGTTAGGTTCTTTTCCTTTAAGGTTGTCGTCCACTCACACAGGTTATCCCATGACTTGAACTTGATTTCTTAGATAGTCTTTGATTTATCTCGTGCCTATCGTTTTCTGGAATTACTTCTAACACTACCCGCATTTAGCCTAAACTGAGAATTGACAGAGGGTGTTGTGGGTTTACCAACCTTGAGTTCCTTTCCTTGTGTTGTTGCCCTGGTGTGCCTAGGACGCGCGTTCCCAAGCCTGCACTTACTCTTGCTTTGCGTACCCTTCGATGCTCTCACAGGACCTGTAAAAGGCCCACCGTTAGCTCAAAACTTAAATTCAAAAGACAGAACCAATCACTTTCATTCATGTAACACTTCACCAATTTGCACTATGATTTTTTGGACACAACTCTAGAGATCCCTGAATTTTGTTCCCCCTAAGTATGTTCCACTTCAAAATACCCTATCTAATATTCCTGATCTTAATTTAACCGTAACCAATCGATTTTTTTGTTTTACTCCCCGCGAGCTTTCCAACAAAACAGAAATCACAGCAAACGGATTTCGTATGAGAAAGTTATGCCAGTTCAGGGTTTTGGGGCTGAAACAGGATTAAACTAGGTTAACAGGCAAACAGGAATTCTCGGGTTACTTGGGTCATGCCCACGTAATGCAATACTACACCCTAGTGTTTGTCCCACACTTGGCCAAAATTTAGACCATTATTTTTGTCTTAAAAATTTGACCTAATTTGCCCTTCTAACGTGTTCGCAAAGTCTGTCGGTCGCGATTGACAAGTCAGTCGCGATCGATGTGTTGATCGCGATTGACAGGTCCATCGTGGCTGTCAGTCGCGATTGACTGGTCAGTCGCGATTGACAGGGGTTTCGAAAAGTCAATCAGTCGTGGTCAAAGGGTCGTTGACTTTGTCAGTCGCGATTGATGGGTCGATCGCGATTGACAGGTCGGTCGCGAGGGCTGTCGATCGTGGTCAATCGGTCGTTGACTCTGTCGGTCACGATTGACAGAGCCGTCGTGGGCTGTCAGTCGCGATTGATGAGTCGATCGCGATTGATGGCTCGATCGCGATTGACACGTGTCACGCGTATGGTCCGTCGATCGTGGTCAATCAGTCGTTGACTCTGTCGGTCGCGATTGACAGAGCCGTCGTGGGCTGTCGGTCGCGATTGATGAGTCGATCGCGATTGATGGCTCGATCGCGATTGACACGTGTCACGCGTATGGTCCGTCGATCGTGGTCAATCGGTCGTTGACTCTGTCGGTCGCGATTGACAGAGCCGTCGTGGGCTGTCGATCGCGATTGACTGGTCGATCGCGATTGACAGGTCTGTCCGTCATGGTTTGTCGATCGCGATTGACAGAGCGATCGCGATTGACAGAAATCTGAGGAGTTTCAAAATTCTAAGCACATTTTTGGGAAGCTCTAGGCCTGTAGATCATGGTTTTGCACTTTGTTTGGCACTTTGAGCATTTTTTCTGTCGGTCGCGATTGACAGAGGTCGGCGACACACAGACAGTTACTGCGAATTCCGTACCTGCGCAGGGTACTGGGGACGATGATGTGGCCTGTACCTACAAGACAGCTCAAGAAACATGCAAAAACAGCACACACAATTTCGCTCTCTCGCTCTCTCTCACAAGTGAAATGAGGAAAATGAGGTGGAGAAGGTGATATGATCGAGAAACTGAATTTTTCGCAATGATGGAAATGGAGGTGGAAGATGGTGATGATGATGATGGTGATGATGGTGGTAAGGTAAGAAAGAGAAAAATAGGAAAAGTAACGAAATTACCTACAACGCCAACGTCTCCAATCTACGTCTTACCATCACACGCTCGTCCTCAAAGCTCGATCCCCGGCAATGGCGCCAAAATTTGGTGTAGCCCAGTGATGAGTAGCACCTCCTTTAATGTCAATCCGGGAAGACGTGAGGATGGTATGAAGACCTCGAGCAAGTGAAGGCACAAGTGCGTGAGTGAGAAGCACACTGACATGCACACACATACACACACGCGCACACAAGGTAAGGCAAAGGATGAGAAGCAATGGAGTTCTTTAGATTACTTTCAAAAAGCTCTTACAAGTTCATTTCAATTACAATCCAACCTCAAAAATGAGCTCTCTAGCTCCTTTTATAGTTTTTGACTAGCTTTGGCCCTGTTCAGACCTAGTGTCCGGCCTAGTTAAAAATTAGGTTCCAGGGCTTATTAGAGGGCTCAAACGAGATCTAAAAAATATGAAAATTGGCAGGTAGATACTTCTAAAGCTCCAAAAGCTCAAGGACTCCTTGGCTTGCACAAAATGGAGCTACAAAAATACAAAATGATATTTACAATGGTTTTTAGTGATGAAAATCACTATTTGTGTAGGGATTTCCTCTACTGATTTGTCATACACCTCTTTGAGCTCCCTACTTGCTCTTTCTTCTTGTGTGCTCAACTCCTTGATGTCTTGAAAAATTAGATGGCCTACTTGCCAGATCTTCTTTGACTGCCATGTCTGCTTGTGCTGTCCCTTCGCTCTGACTCTCTTCGTCTTGTGGCTCCTTCGGTTCCCTGACTGCTGCCAACAATTACACATTATAATTTATGAATGATTGCACTTGGATTCACATCTAAAAAGATTTTTGAGTGCGAAAATTGAGAATGTATATGATACTAGGAAAAACTCAAAAAATTGAGAATGTATATGATATATCATTACCACTATTTAAATTGTAATTTTTTTAACTAATTTTCCTTATTCTTTTGACAGATTAAGGGTTTAAACATACTATGCATCGACATGAATATACCTTTGATCCATATATTATTATTTCTTTGCATGTGAGGTTCAATAGAATAATGGATTTAATATTATGAGAGAGAGTGTAATATGCACTTAATCAAATGGGGAGAAAGTATACACATGTACATATGTAGGTACATTCATGCACACATGGTCATGTGAATACATGATTCATGAATGTACATTGCAAGAATTATAGTAGGGTTGAAGCCGATTAGCCAAGAGAGTGAATCGACAACATTGAAGCTACTAAGTCTTGTTTCCATTACAATAAAGTTTCTAGGCTCAAGAAAAAAGTTGATCTCAACAGAGTGAATATTCCTTACATATAAATTGTGCTGAGAGAAAGGAGGTAAACGAGAAAGGACTAAGTCATGTCAATCAGACCTAGGTTGCATTGTTCGTTATTCAACAATTCGTTTATTCATGAATAATTACAAAATTTTACGGCAAGCTCTTATTATTCAATCGAATTATTTGGTGACACGTCAGCTTATTCGGACATGGCCGAATAGTTTGTGCATGAGAATTCGGCCCTTTTCGATCAAAAATGCTTTCAATCGATACTTCTTCAATTGAAAAGCTTTCGATCGAAAAATATTTTGATAAAAAAAAATCGATCAAATAATATTTTATAAAACAATAGAACTAAACTCATTTTCTCATAAAAGCTACTTTGTTCTTTACGAACTTAAATGTCGTAGAGAGAACAAGGTATAAATTTTTGCCATATTAAATAATTTAAACTATTGTGATTGTGGTGCATTAAAATTATTATTGAAAGATATAGGTAGATTATGTTTGAATCAACATTGAGAATCACTTCATAATAGTATATGTAGGTATGTGTATGAGTATGTGTATGCATTTGAATGTATAATTCTGAATGAAAAATCTATTGTGATTGTCTGACTCAATATTGATTCTTACTTCACAATAGTATGTGCAGGTGTATGTGCATATGATCAGGAATTTAAAATATATTGTGATTGTTTGACTCAATATTGATTCATATTTCACAATAGTATGTGTAAGTATATGTATGTGTAAATGTATATGTGTGTATGATTAAGAATTAAAATCTATTGTTATTGTTTAACTGAACAATGGTTTTTACTTCACAATAGTATGTGTAATTGTATATGGGTGTATGATTGAGAATTAAAGTCTATCGTAATTGTTTGACTCAATGTTGATCTAAATATCTTATTTGATATTGATTTATATTGTTTTTTTTGTAGCTATAGTCTTCATAAAGCAATTTGCAAGCACTATGGGAAAGGGAAAAGAATGGTCATGTGTGATTGTTCATCAAGAGGGTAAAACAATATCCACAATACAATGCAAATGTTGTGGGCATCGTTATGTAGGAAATGCAACTCGAACAAAAGCGCCTCTTTTTAGTACAAGTAATAATGTGGCAGGATGCTCTAATCCAGATAGTGATATATGGGTACATTTTGCAAGTTATGAAAATAAATGTAAATCTCAAGGTATCACATCAAAAAGATTCAAAAGCATGAGTAGTTCACAACACTTTCGAAGTAGCCCAAGTGTAGAGCAAGAACGAGTAGATGCATTGATGATAGTAGAGGATCATCAGGATATTTCTACTCAAGTCTCTCAAACTGTTTTTGAGAATAACCAAGATACATGTACTCCATTTTCTCCAACTGCATCAAAAAAGAGTGGAGTTGGTGAATGTAGTAAAAATGATGGATCTAATACTTTCTCACCATGCTTTGTCCGTAATAAATCACAAAATATTATACATGTAGCTTTTGAAAAGCAATATTGTCTCGAGTTTCATCTTAAATGGACTCAAGCATTCTTAGAATGTGGGGTTCCTTTCAATGTTATTCGTAATCCCATTTTCAAAGATGCTTTGATGTCAACTACACGAAAAGATTTCACCATGCCAAATTATAACAAAATGCAAATAGAGTATGTAGATAAAGTGAAAAAAAGTATTGAAGCTGTTTTAAAGCCAACACTACTTGATTATGTACCCATGTATGGATGCACAATAGCATTGGATGGATGGACAAGTTGTCAAAAGAAACCATTGATTAATGTCATGGTTATATGTCCAAAAGGAAACATGTTTTTAGAAGCTGTGGATACTTCTCTTATAGAGTAAAGTTCAGCTTTTCTTGTAAAGTTATATGAACATGCTATATCGTGCATGGGTGATCCGAAGAATGTGACTACGATAGTGATAGATAATGCCTCTAATTTTTGAAGTGCTGGAATTACAATTCAAAACAAGTATGAAGGCATTACTTGGGTTCCATGTGCAGCTCATACATTAAATTTATTATTGAAAGATATAGGTAGATTATCTTTCATTAAACAAAGCTTATTAGATGCAAATCATGTGGTCAAATATTAGAGAGCATCAATTTTCATATTCGCTCTTCCGATCAAAATCTCCCAATAAAGCACTTCAGATTTTTTGTGCCACACGATTTGCAACTGCTTACATTGTGCTCAGTGGATTATTAGAAGTTAAGCCAGCTCTTGTAGAAATGATTGCTGATCGAAGATGGGATGCATGGCAAGAGAAGTATTCTTCTTATCGAGTTGCAGCATCCAAATGTACATGTCTAATACAATCACAAAATGTTTGGTGTAATCTTGAAAAAGTTGTTGGTATCACTAAACCTTTTGTGGAACTTTTACGAATGCTTGATACTGATAAATTTGGGATTACGAAATTCGGCTCGATTTTGAGGAAGACCCAAACCGATACGTGCATTCTTCGAACGATCATCCCAATCTACACGTCGATGAAGAATATCTTGTACAAAAACCTTTTGAATGAAATATAATGCTATTTGATTATTATTTGGTAATGATCTCTCAACTTGCACAAAGCATCAAAGTAGCGTTTCTGCTAGTCCTTTATGTTGTAAGTCTGAAAGCTTTAAGGGTGTTGTTTCTTTTGCCCTTCCTGTAGCCCGAAAAAGAGCATCACAAAAAAAATAATTTGGACATAGCTTTTTTACTTCTTTCATTGATAATGCTTCTCCTTCTAATCGCTCTGGCTCTAGATCTTAATGGAATAAAAATGCTAATCCTAATTGTGCAAATTGAGCATTCTGCTCAGATAAAATCCTTTGAGATTCAATATGATCACGATCATCATTCACATCTGGCATTGTTGCCATGTTTTACTTGTGCAAAATAAAAACACTAATTTTATCTCAAGAGAATTCATAACATTTAATCTATATAACTCAAATGAATCCACTTCATTTCATCCATAACTCAAATGTAAACACTTAATTTACTCCACATAATTCAAATGAATCCACAATATTTAATTCACATATGTTAAATGAATCCATAACATTTAATCCACATAACTCAGATGATAATACTTCATTTACTCCACATAAATCAAATAAATCCACATTATTTAATCCATATATTATAAATTACACTTTATTTCATCCACCTAACTCAAATGATACCACAACATTTACTCCACTTAATACAAATGATTACACTTCATTTCATCCACTTAACTCAAATGTAAGCACTTCGTTTATTCCACATAATTCAAATGAATCCACAAGATTTAATTCACATATGTTAAATGAATCCACAAAATTTAATCCACATAACTCAAATGATAGCACTTCATTTACTCCACATAATTCAAATAAATCCACATTATTTAATCCATATATTATAAATGATTACACTTTATTTCATCCACTTAACTCAAATGATACCAAAACATTTACTCCACTTAATACAAATGATTACACTACATTTCATCCACTTAACTCAAATGATACCACAACATTTACTCCACTTAATACAAATGATTTTACTTCATTTCATCCACTTAACTCAAATGTAAACACTTCATTTAATCCACAAAATTCAAATGAATCCACAAGATTTAATTCACATTTGTTAAATGAATCCACAATATTTAATCCACATAAATCAAATGATAGCACTTCATTTACTCCACATAATTCAAATAAATCCACATTATTTAATTCACATATTACAAATGATTACACTTCATTTCATCCACTTAATTCAATGATACCACAACATTTACTCCACTTAATGCAAATGAATCTATATCATTTAATCCAGATAGTTCAAATGAATACATATAGTTTTCAATATGGTCGTAATCCATTTTTCATGGATATCTTTAAGCCATATCGAGTTAGATGTGAGAGTACTCTAAGCAATTCATGTGTGTCTACTATTTTTGATACATCTTTGTTAGAAACTAATTCTAAAATATATTTGAACTTGTATATCTCACTCTTATCAATGGGATAACTATTGAAATCTGTATATTTCAAGATTTATAATAGGAGTATCAAAATTGTAAATATCTCCTGACTCTTATTGAATCGTGGAGGACTAGTGGATATGCATTCGGGTGCAATCCACCAGTACTTTCGAATCCACTCATTTCTAGTAGATAGTTTTAAATTAGGTAGCTTTGAAAAACATTTTTTGATTGGTAAATATGTTGCTCTACCAAAATCACATAATTTGATGTAAGCATGTTGATCTTCAAAATGCAACACGACATTGTCTGGATGGAGATCGTTATGGGATATATTACAAGTGTGTAAAAATGATACTGTTTGTAATAGGCCATTGATTAGCTTCCAAATGTTTGTTTTCATGGTTTTTATGTCTCCTTCTGTGTCCTTCACACCTCTGCTTCATGGTACGTTTAGGTATTCCTTCTTCATTCTTTCTAGCCACATGTCCAATGTACCACCATTCCAAAATTTGAAAATGAGGCACGGACTTTTGCTATGGTGTCTAGCCAAACCAAGTGGACTAATAATTCCATTGTGTGTAATAGATAACACTGTGGCTTCATTGATGGCTTCTTTTTCTCATGTTTGTATGTCAACACCATGTAATTTGAATAGCTTGGCCACAAACACTTCATTGCTGAATCTCGGGTGGGATATCTTGACTTTATGGATCATTTCATATTGTCCTTCCCCCGCGAGAGCTACATCTTCAAAAAGAATAGAGGAATATGGGAGCAAACAAAGATTTTTTGATGTTTGATCTCCCATATTCACATATGCATCTCTTGTATTTGCATCTACATGTGCTCTCACAAAGTGTTCAATCATGTCCAGTTTTAATCGCTTTCCTCTCTTCATAGTATGATAATGTAAATCAATAAATTTAATTTTATCGATGAATCCGAGCATACTGGTGATATCCACCACCAATGACTCTACTACTTTGATGATTTGTCCAAAGACATGTGTAAGCTCTTTTGACATTTGCTCATCTAAGACCTATGCTCCACCGCACACACTGCCAAATTTATCTTCAATATTAATAAATATTGTTCCAAAGAATTGCACAATGAAATCTTTGTAACTAGAAGTGTCCATGGCTATAGTGATATCATCTTCTCTCATTGGATACATGTACGAGCACACAAATTCTTCTAAAAATTTTCACTCCTGCTTGTTTATTTTACCTACCATCTGTGCAAAAATAAAAAATAGACTATCAGTAAGTGTATGGATAAATAAATCAATAGTATGTGTACACAAATGATAGACATATGCATAGTTAAATAAGTAGATTTATAATTAAATAGAAAGTGTAATTATAATCTTGAAGTGAATCTATGTAACTATTAAGAATGTTGTAAGACAATAGTTACGCAATATAACACAGGAGGAGGAGTAGAGAAGAGAACAGATATTGGAGAATCTCAACAATTCTCTACTAACATCAGGTACAAAGATGATGGCGTTGTCCACCCATGCGCTCTCAAGGTAGAGCTTAAATGGTGATCTAGAAAACTTTAGATAGGGAGATACAAGGTAGAGGTATGCTTGAAAATGCCATCCTTCCTTTGCCATACTTCAATTCCTAAGTCTGTCATTTCAAACTCAATTCCCAAGCTAATTCGAGTTTGATTGATGGGTTCCTGATGATCTCCTGTAATGATCTAATCATCCACATATACAATGACAACAACTAGCTTGCTATGCTTTTTCGTTACATACAAGTTAACATCATAAGTACTTCTTTCAAAACCCATATTTTTGAAAAAAATATCTATCCATTGGTACCAAGCCTGTGGAGCTTGCTTAATACAAAGCTTTGTTCAACCTGCAGACTTTATTTTCTGAATTGGGCACCTCAAAACCTGGTGGTTGAGATACATATACCTCCTCCTTGAGGTGATCATTCAAAAATGTAGATTTGACATCCATCTGGAAAATAGGCCAGGCGTTTTGTGTAGCTATTGCAAGTACCGTCCGAATAGTTGTCATGCGTGCTGTTGGCGAAAAAGTTTCTTGAACATCAAATCCTTCGATTTGTGAAAAACCCTGTGCAACTAATTTTGCCTTATACTTTTCTAATGTTCCATATGCTTTATACTTAGCTTTCCAAATCCGTTTAGTACCTATTACCTTCTTCTTTGGCGACAAGTCAACTAGATCCCATGTATCATTTTTTAGTATACTATCATACTCCAACTGCATTGCCACTCTCCAACCTGGATCATCAAGGGCTTCTTCAATGGTGGTAGGTTCCTTTATCGAGCCCATGATATCTGCCATTAGAGCCATGTTAACAATGTGTTCTGAGGCTCTTCTTTGCTCCTCTATTCTCTTTGATCTTTGTAATCCATCCGATGATGATTTTGGTACATCTACATATGGATTGTGATCATCAAAGAGCTGTTTGTGCCCACTTTGGTAGTGCCTTACACTGTGCAGCTACAACTGGTTGGCTTTTTATTGAGGAAATTTCTCCATCAGATGTTTCCTCCTCCTCAACTTTAACTTGTCTTTTGATAGGCACAAGGTGAGATATTTCTCCGTTTGATGAGATAGTAGATTTACCTTTATCTTCTACTAAGTGTGGTCGTTCATCAAACACCACATCTCGGCTGACAAAAATCTTCCTTGCCTCAAGATCCCACAACCTGTATGCTTTAGACTCTTCACTATATCCTAGGAAGACACACTTTTTGCTTTTTGAATCCAACTTTGACCTTGTTGAATCAGGAATATGTGCATAACAGAAACAACCAAAAATTCTGAAATGCAAAATTGAAGGCTTTTTACCAGAATATGCTTCTTGAGGAGTCATCCCCTTCAGTGCTTTTGTGTAGCTTTGATTGAGGATGTAGACTACTTTATTGACTGCTTCTGCCTAGAATGAATGAGGCATGTCTTGAGCCTTTAACATATAATGAGCCATTTCAACTACTGTCCTATTCGTGCGCTCAACAATGCCATTTTGTTGAGGTGTATGAGTTGTGGTAAGTTGCCTTTTCACTCCATGCTCCTTACAGTAATTGTTGAATTCTGTTGACAAGAATTCACCTCCTCTATCTATTCTAAATTTCTTCACTTTCCTTCCTGATTCATTTTCTACATACTTATGCCACGTTTTAAATTTTCCAAAAGCATCAGCCTTCTCTCGAATGAAATAAACCCACATCTTTCTACTATAATTGTCGACTAAGAGCAAAAAGTAGAAAGATCCTCCTAAAGCAGGTGTAGACATTTTACCACAGAGATCAGCATGTACCAACTCTAGAGGAGCTTGAGATCGATTGCTGGTCTCTCTTGGAAATGCCTTTCGTTGTTGCTTGTCCATCATACAAGATTCACAAGGTTCTTGCGACTCTGAAAATGCAGGCAAATGAGCAACCATCCCTGTTCTTTGCATCTCCTTCAAAACTGAAAATCTGAGATGCCCAAATCATTGGTGCCATAACTTGCTTACATATTTATCTTTTGTAGCAGTTAAAGCACTTAACTCATATAAGTTATCCCATCGTATGCCTTTACCTACAACATTACCTGATGAATCCATGATTTCTGCACCACTCTTATTGAAGTGAAATTCGAGTCCATGATCTGTTATTGCAGAAACTGACAAACAAATTTGTTTTGAGTGTAGGTACATAGAGAACATCGGATAACTTTTTCTCAACACCTGGAGAAGTGATAAAAGAAATGGTTCCAGTTCCTTCGGCTGGACACTTGGAGTCATTTCCCACCTCTACATTGATGGATTCCTGCAAAGGCACTAGGGAACTATACTAATCCTTTTTACTGGTCATATGGCGAGAAGCTCCACTATCTAAAATCCATGGTTCATCAACACGAGCAGATGAACATACCTATTCAATAGCTACCCAAAGTTCCAGCTCTGTGTTGTTTGCAGACTCTTTGTTCTTCCACGATGATTTTATAGTCCCATTCCGTTCATCAGCTTGCTTCTTTCTGCAAACCTTGATGGCATGGCCTTTCTTTTCAAAATAGAAGCAACTTCCTGTGAACTTTTTCTTCTTTGGCTTCTTCTTTGATACATCAGAAGAGCCTTTACCTTTTGCATTTGCTGAAAATGCAGCATCACTTGTACTTTGTCCATTCCTCATCCGCATCTCTTCTTCTAAAAGCATAGCACAAAACTCTTCAAATGCGAGGGGAGTTGATCTTACCTGAGTGTTAAGGGCTGTTACTAATCCATCATACTTTGCTGGAAGAACACGTACACATCTTCGAGCCAGCTCTTCTGGTCTTATAACAACACCAACTGTAGCCAATTGGTCTTGAAGATGTTTTATCCGTTTGATAAAATCTTCAACCTTTTCAGAATCAGAATGCTTTTCATTTGCATACTGATTTTCTAATTTCTATATCCTAGTGTGGTTCTTGCTCTCATATTGTCGAGCCAATATGCCCCAAGCATCATGTGCTTTAGTAATATGTTGAACTAAAGTAAGCATAGAATCACTTACACTAGTGACAATTGCACATAATGCATCAGCATTCTGCCTCTTCCAAGCTCGTAGAAGATCTGGATCTGGCTGAATCATCAATCTTGAATTAGCTGGATCTTCAACTGGTATAGGCTCTAGATCCAATCCCATCGGTCCCATGACAGTATCAAGTAATTCATAGGAGTCCAAAATTGCAGTATTTTGAACTTCCAGAGTGTATAGTTGGATCCATCCAGCTTCCCTTCAATGAATGCAAGTGGACAAATTTGAATAGGTGCAGCATTAACATTAGTTGAAGCACCAACACCAATGTTCGACGATGAAGCCATCATGTAATCACTCGAATAATCTACTGATATTCTTGTCTGATAGTAGGCTAAAATAGTGATACTTCTCAAGCTATTCGAACCTTACGGCTCTGATACCATGTAAGACAATAGTTACGCAATATAACACAAGAGCAATAGTAGAGAAGATAATTGATATTGGAGAATCTCAAAAATTTTCTACTAACAGCAGGTACAAAGATGATGGCGTTGTCCACCCGTGTGCTCTCAAGGTAAACTTAAATGGTGATCTAGACAACTCTAGATAGGGAGATACAAGATAGAGGTATGCTGGCTCAACTCAATATCTTAGGTAGTGCAGAAGTCGTATATATAGGATCATGGGTGGCCTTCCATGGACGGCTATACATGGGCAGTAGAGCATGGGCGGCCACCGCCCGCATAATTGCCATACACGGCTTAGACTAGTTGAACCGACCTAACAAATATCAATGATTTCTGACTCCGAGAGGGAATATTCCCTTTACTGTCGTGTCGGGGGCGCTACCACCAAACCCCCACTAGGGGGCCCGCTGGCTCCCTGGGACCCCCAGTCGGGGCTGCTCATCACTGCCCCAGACCCTACAATTGGGGACCCTGGTAACTCCCTTTCCTTACAATACCTTACATGGTCCAATATGACCTTCATGCAACATGCAAGTTGGGATTCCCATCAATTGGGTAATGCACGCTTGGCTTCTCCTCATAATGGGGGCCTTACAAAATGTGCATACAATCATAAGGGGTAGACATTGATCATATACTAACAAATGTAATAGTCAAAGAATCAGAATTTATAATATTTCATATACATTGGCTCTACTATGTATGAGTTTTGTCACATAACTGTATATAAATATTGTGATAGTAAGAGTCAAAGAATCAGACAATCACAATAGTTTCTATACACCTTGTGACCTACACTAAGTATTCTCATTGGAATCTAAGTGACTATTGTGATAGTAAGAGTTAAAGAATCAAACAATCACAATAGTTTCTATACACCTTGTGACCTACACTAAGTGTTCTCATCGGAATCTAAGTGAATATTGTGAGAGTAAGAGTCAAAGATTCAGACAATCACAATAGTCCCTACATAGTTTCTATACTATTGAGAGAGTAGGAATCGAGGTGGTGATTCAAACGATCTCAATAGATCTATTGCTATATCCTATACTACTTTGAGAGTAAGAATCGATATAGCGAGTCAGACAATCACAGTAGTGGTTTAGTTTTAAATGTTTTTCATCGATGTATACAAGTAAGAAACCTTTGTGCGAGTCGAACATGTATACAATTGATTATTAAAAGAGACAAATCAAGTTGTAAAAATAAAAATCAAGCATATGTAAGAGACGCATATGCAAATCATACAATATGCATGATATAATTAACAAAAAAATAAAATAAACAATAAATAAAAATTAAAACAATACCTCAATGATGGAGAAGAAAGCTCTCTGATAAAAATTGCAGGCTTAAAGCTCTCTAGTACATCAATGAAGCATGTGCAGAATAAGTTTTTTGATCGAATGTAAATATATATATATTTTTGATGGAAAAGACTTTTCAATCGAAAGCGCTTTCGATCGATAAATATTTCGATCGAAAGCGCTTTCGATCGAAAATGTTTCGATCAAAAAAGTATCTATCCCCATTTTTTTCGGTGTTTATTTAAAAAACCACGAATAAAACGAACATATTCGATATTGTTTTATTATTCGGTCGAATAAATGCAACTTAAATGAAGACCGAAGAGGTGATGATACCAAATCAAAATAGACTCAAAAGAAACATTCAAAACAAAGTGCACAATAATAGGCTGTATATAGACAAAATGTAATAAAAAATAAAAGATTAAGATGACTGCGTACGAATAGAGTTTCCCTTGTGCAAGGTAGTGCCGATCCTTTTACTTTGCTTTTTTAGAACAACATGCGTTTCTGTTGTATTATTGTGTTGAAGTTTCTCTCTCTCTCTCTCTCTCGCTCTCTCTCTCTCTCTCTCTCTCTATATATATATATATATATATATATATATATATATATATATATATATATATATATATATATATATATATATATATATATATATGTATTATGTATGTTTAATTCATCGAATAATATGCATGTGCATGCATTATGCATTACATGAAATGTACAGATACATACAAATAATTAATAATAAATGATTACACACATTATTACATGTGCACATGTCACATACATGCTGCATAGTAACAAAATACGCATATAATGTATATTATGCATAAATATAGATATTAGATATGATTCTTTGATTTATGGTCTAACAAACCCATCAAAATTTAATATACAACACCCATACATGTTGCATCGTATATCATGCACATATAATACATATATGACATTGCATAATCACATGCACGTTCCATTTACAATTTTACATTGTATGATTATATGTTCCAATATTTACAATTTTTCATTGTATCATTACATACACATTACATAGTAACATAGACGCACATATGACACAATGCATATATATATGTTGGACTCTTGCATCACTTATTTGGTGCATCAAACTTATTATAAGCAAGACATTAATCAATAAACATGATTTTATGAGTACATCAGTTAGAACATAATATCTTTATTTAATTTCGTTTTGCTTTATGATTTAACACGTTATCTGTAAAGCTTCTTATGCACAATTTTAATTTAATTATTTTTACGATTCGCAATGTTTATTGATGTAGCATGCCATCTTGAGCTAGTCCATTGATATTGATTTGTTCATCAAACTTTCTAACTTGATAGAATATGTTTTTGCGGGAGTTCAAGTTTATAGATTTTGACTAAAAAAGAATAAGTGCTCATTCTTCTTCATATTTTTTCAGACATTTGATATTTTTTCTTTTTGTTATTGGAAAGTATGTAATGCAGACACTGCAAAAATGTAGATTCTCCATATCTCTACTCTATTCTCTAGGGTATGTATGATACACACATCCAAATATTTTCATAATGTCATTTGTTAGCCATCGAAAGCCTATGTAAAAACTATCTCGAAGCGACTAACCGAAGAAGTAGAGTCCCTAAATGTAACATTTCATCTCATATACATCATTCGGTCCTATGCGCGAAGAGCAGAGAGACAAAATTCATAGACACGCACTGTACATGCCGGGCTGTCTATGTTCTGCCACACAACATCAGTTTGCTTTGTCATATTGTTTTGTAATTACTATCTGTAGTGTTATATTTATGTTGGATCAAGTAAGTCTGTTCATTGTTTGATGAAGTTAATCAATATAACAATAACTGCTCCGTGAAGTATAGATGTCTATAATCTACTGAGTGTAATTCTGTGAAGATATTACAATGTGTTATTGATACTGTGTTCATAAGTTTGGTAGATGTCTATTCAGTGAGATAGTTGGGAAAAACATAGGAATCCAACATTACTAGATTCTTCTAGCCCAAGAACCCCATGACCTTATCCTATTCCATAACCAGACTTGATAGCAGAGGTTAACACGTGATCCTACTAGGGATTGGTTACTTTCAAATACATGCGGATAAACGATCCGATGTAAGTTATCCAAAGTATCGAAGTGTTAAAACCCCATTCGAATAAGTAGTGCATTAGGGACCTCACAACTTAAGGAAAGCAAAGGTATGAGTCCAAAAGGAAGGAGTGTTGTAAGTAGAAGTGCAATGCCATCACAGTATTTCATCATTCATGGTTTGTAGGAAACATTGGCAAACTCTTCAGTCATGTTCAATGAAATTGCATTGTCTGGTAACAACTCAGGTTTTGATGAAAATTTAATGTTCAATAATAGTCTGGTTATTGACAGTGTTTTGAGTACTGTCAGATACAATTTCAAGGGAAAGGAACACGTGCAATCTACATAGACTAACCCTACCGCAAAATTTGTGGTAGATATTCCCAAAATCATAGAAGAGTCGGTCCTGAAATCGGTGATTACACGAGAGGGGTTAGGGAATGCCAATTGCGAGGCATCTAGCATAATTCTCGTTATTTTGGAGTAGTAGGAAACTACCCCAGATAGAAGACGTTGAGTCTATTCAACCTATTAATATACAGCTCTAGCAAGGTTTACATATTTCCATTGATGAAGCATCATCCATGACCTCTGAGTCTGACGAGGTAGTAGATGCCCCTGAGTATTTTAGTCCAAAGGTGATGGAAGACTTGGGTGACCAACAGAATAGACATGAGGGAAGATAGAGAAGGCAATTCCCAGCCAATGTAACTTATGCAGAGTTCAGAGGGTTTCTAAGAGATGACCCTGATGCCCATGTTAGAACATTTGAAATTAACTATAGCATGTTGGACAATACCGATGATGGAGAATATAAAGCTATTGTTTTCCAATCTACCTTGGTTAATGAAGCCATGCATTGGCTAATGGAGTTTGATCTTAATCATTTCAGGTGTTATGATGATGTTCAGAATGAATTTCTATGACACTTCAAATTAAAGAACGCTACCAAAATTTTCGATTTCTTACAAAATAATAGATAGAAATTGAATCAAGGAGTGCACAAATATGCCACCATTTTCTGCACCCACCTCAGGCAACTTCCACCAGCAAATGTTAATTTGTCGAACGACGTCATAACACAGTGGTTCATAAATGGACTAAATCCACAATTGAGACAGGTAATGGCTATCCACTATATCGGCAGAATGACATTGGATGCAATAATTGAAATGGTCCTACAATTGGAACATAAAATAATTGGATTTGTTGAAGATATGGAATGGGCAAAGTCTAGGAAAAGTAAAGCTGAAGAAGCATTAAAACAAGTTTTCTATGTAAAGTGCAAAAACTCTACCAACGTAACAGCCAATTGTGCTTTAAACCAAGTTTGTTGTATAATTTGTGAAAGTGGGAGCCATTCTATCGATATATGCCCGTACAATGCCAAGACACAAAATAGACTTGCACTCAATGCAGTTATACAAGAACCTGATGAGCTTGCAACAAGCTATGTCCTTCCTCAGATGTGGAATCCAACTTATTCATCATATAAAAATTTTAGAGCACCACAGAGTGGCAACTACAATTCTCAAAGCTAAAATCAAGGATAAAAAAACACCACAAATTGAACATTCCAACCCATATGTCACTTCTGCGGTGAATTGGGTCATATCTATAGGCACTACAAAGATGCTCAGGATTATGACAAAAGAAAGAATGATCATCAAAACCCCACAGCGAATATGCTAGTGATTTCACCTATGGAGATGCAAGCAGTGACCATCGAGACTCATTCTAGTAAGATTTTGCAACCTGCTTCTAAAATATTTGAGCCAGGATTCAAGGAGGAGTAGAGAACATTCTCTAAGGAAACTAAGTGGGCACAAGATGAAGCTTCCGTTTTTCTTGATCCTATACTAGTTACTCTTTAGCAAGCAAAATCGACCGTACCCAAAGCACCCAAACTGGCAGTAGTAAACGTATCGAAATCATCAAGAACATCACCAAAAAGGCCATCTCAGAGTACTACCTAGCACATACTGTCCAAGGCACAAATTACTCTACCTTTAGGTCAATTTTTGTCATTCATTCCCGATAAGTTAGGCAGCAATTTCAATAGCAGATTGACGTGGACTTGATTCTAGTACCAATTGTAGTCACATCCACCCAAAATTGGACACAACTATGGATCATGTGATCCCCTTAATCCCAACATGATATATGAATCATAAGATTAAACAAGTACTCAATGATGGTGGATCTAGATTTAATAGCACCGTTGTCTACTTATGCAGGAAATTGGGCTAGAACAAGATTGAACCGGTGAAATTCTTTGTCAGAATGGATGACTAGTCTCAAATCCACGCAGTGGGCTTAGTAAGAAATATTCCAATCACACTGCAGGGTGTAGTCTTCAATATGAATTTTTTTCTTAGATGTACCTATGTCAAGCTTAGATTACAATTTACTATTTGGTTGTCCATGCTCAACGCATGCTTAGGTCCAACAAGACCTGTTGTGTCATGAATTAATTTTTAAAAATCACAGGAAAGATACTATGGCTCTTGATGAAATTAAACCCTCTAAACTACATGTGAGACCCCATGTTGTCAAATGAATCCATATGTTGGACGGTTTGTCACATGATGAGGAAACTGCTTTCCTCTTTGCCAACCAATATCTACTTTCCTTAGGCATACTAGATTTAGATCATGTATTGGAACAATGGTCCCTCGCTTCTTGCCTTGTGAAACCTACTAAGGAAGATACCAAAATGATACCAGATGACTTATTGGACCTTGCAGACCTTCCAAAGTATATACATCAAGGGATGGATAATACTCTTAGCCCACGATCTTATGTTCTTGAAGACCAACTTATCACTTGCAACTTAGGCAATGATGTCAATTGGAAGAATCTTTCAAATAGGAATTGTTAGCCTTACTCATTGAGTTCGTAGAAGTTTTGGCAGCTTGGGACTATAAAGGTATGAAAGGTTTTGATCCTAGGATGTATCAACACCGAGTCATCTTTGTTGGTGCAAGCCACAAGCCTACACATTTGGCTTGCAGGATACCTTGAAGTTCATACACATTTGGAGAAGCATAGGAACCAATACTAGTGGTTAATTACCACTTTACTCTTTTGTAAAAGTCACATTTGACTTGGAATCTTTGTAAACACCTACCAAATGGAACTCATGGAAGAGTTAGCTTTGATTGATGGAATATCTCCTATAATGGAGGAACACTTTTAGAAGAGAGCCAAAATTTGAATTCAAATTCAAATTGATAGTGAACTCTTATATAAACTCTAAAGAAAAAGTCGTGGGTAAGACTCATCATCCAGAGCTCATCTTTGTCAATTCTGAGTGTGTGTGAGGCCTAAACTATAGCCCACACCCATCTACACCATTAGACAATGACCTTCATGCCCATGGCATTGTATACAAGTGTTCATTAATACATATATCTACATTGTTCATTACTAAGTTCTCTGTCATAGTACTTGAAACTCTGTCAAATTGTGGAGAGCATATCTCACTCATTTCTTCACCAAAGTCAAAGATCTATAGCTTATTGGAACCAGCTCGAAGTTTTCTAAGTGCTATCAACATTTGAAGGAACTCTATTCAGCCATTTCAGAGAAAATTGCATCGAGGTGATCATTGGTCAAAGTTTGCAACAGTCCTAAAAAATCGGGGGTAAAGGTTTACTTCCTAAATTGATTTCTCTGAGCATAGTTAATCTTATTATATCATTCCACTTGGAATAGTTAGATTTCTAAGCTAAGTAGATACCCCTAAAAGTAATTTTTCCAATTCCTATTGTGCTGGTCATACTGAGCAAAAGATCTAGCAGGTGTCAAGTAAAAAATAGAAGGTTTTCTTGAAATCTTGAAGTTCAAAGTTGTTTGTTTGATTCAATCTTTACATACATCATTTCCAAAGTTCATTTTATGGTGTCATTGGAAAGCTAAGGAGGTCCACTTATCAACTCTGAAGCACCAAAGGGCTGGTACAAAGCAAGATTTGGTAGTACCTACTCATTCTCTTGGAGTGTCCATCCATCATTCCCAACAGTGGTATCAGAGCAAAATGGGAGATGGTTTTCCTTCATTTATTGATAAATTGGACAGGAACAACTATCAGACATGGTCTCTAAGGATGGACATACCTACAAGGAAGAAGTCTTTATGGATACATCTCAGGAGATGAGGAATTGCCCTCATTCAAAACCAGAGGACTACCAACAAAGGAAGAACATGAAAAGCTCAACACATGGTGTGCCAAGGATGCATTAGCAAGGTCTTACTTACTCAAATCCATCTTTGATTTTCTTTTGCCACATATTAGAAATTGTAAGACATCCCAAGAGACTTGGGAAACCTTGTCATCTTATTTCTCATCCAACACAAGGGCCAGAAAAAATCAATTGTGGATTGAATTCACCACACTAAGGAAGCAACCTAAGCAGACTATTTCAGAGTTTTTGACTAAGATCAAAGATGTAGCTGATCAGTTAGCAAACATAGGAGAAGAGATTGAAGAAGAGCAGATAGTAAGACAAGTGATCAATGGAATCAAAGCTGATGACAAATGGGAAAGCTTCACCACTGCCATGGACCTTTACATGGACATGCAAATTCCAGATCTTACAACTCTCATGGGACAATTGTTCACTCATGAAGCAAAGCTCAACAAGAATGGAGATACATCCAAAGGTAATAGTTCTTATGCCCTATACATTGATAAAAGTAAAGCTAAAGATAAAGGAAAGAACAAGAAGATAGAGGATGAAGGCACTACCTCTCAAGCCAATTATGCAAGAAGAGGTAGATCATCAAGAGGAAGGGGCAGAGGAGGTAAGCAAGGTAGGGGGAGATCCTATAACTCCTCACCATGCAAGATTTGTGGTTTATCACATCATACTACAGATGAGTGTTTCAGGAACTATAAGAATCAGAGAGGAAGAGGATATCAAAGAGGTGGATACTCACAGTCAAGAGGTAGATTCAACCATCACCAAGGATACAACAACAACTACAACAATAACTACAACAACAACTACAATGGCAACTACCAAGGAGGATTCAAATCCAGGAAGGACTACAACAACTATACAAAAGAGCAGGATGATTTCTTCTGATCATGAATATGACTTCAAAACCTGGTACAAATGATGACCACCTCTTCTACATTGACTCAAGATGCTCAAATCATGTGGCTGGCAATGTAGCTCTACTCTCTGACCTTGAAGAACCAAAAGGTAAGCATCAAGTACAAACAGGTGTTGACACCAAGCACTCAGTAGTTAAAGTTGGAAATGGTAAGACTTGTGATGGAAATCAGAACTTGTTGAGTAGGGTACTATATGTACCAACCATTACCAAAACTTGATGAGTGTTGGACAGATTGTGGAAAAAGGTTTGGAGATCAGATTCAACCAATTTGGAGCATTTTTGGAGGATCCCAAGCAGGGGTTCAAGAGAATAGCAAAAGGAGAAAAATCAGGTAGACTTTTTACTTTTGAGCTAGAAGACACAAAGAATATTGCACTCTACAGTTATATAGATCAAACACTTTCAGAGCTAGAGATTTGGCACAAAAGATTAGGGCATGTAGGAGAAAGAACCTTGAAACAGATATGCAGGGATCAATGTGTAATTGGAATGCCCAATGTTGCCAAACAACACATGATATATAAGTGTGGTGCTTGTCAGTTTGGGAAGTCTCACAGGTTACCCTTCTCAAGGAAAGGCTACATGTATGAGGACTACCTAGAGCTTGTCCATACAGATGTATGGGGACCAAGCAAAGACCCCTCAATCTCAGGATCAAGGTACTATGTATCTTTTATTGATGATTATAGCAGATGGATTGTATCGTACTTCATGAAGCACAAAGATGAAGTGTTCAATTGCTTTAAAAAATATCTTGCACTTGTTGAGAATCAGATAGGGAAGAATCTAAAGAGGCTAAGGTCAGATGGAGGAGGTGAGTACTTCTCCAATGAGTTTGAAGCATTCTTGCAGAACAAAGGAATCAAGAGAGAAATCACCACAAGGTATACTCTTGAACAGAATGGGGTAGCTGAGAGAAGAAATAGGTTGATTGTTGAAACAGCTAGATCTATGTTGAATGAAAAAAAGTTACCTAATTACCTATGGGCAGAGAGTGTTTCTACTGCCACTTACCTCATAAATAGGTTACCATCTAAGTCCCTTGATAGGATGACACCTTATGAAGCATGGCATGGAAAGAGACCCTCACTTGATCATTGTAGGATATTTGGATGTGTAGCATATGTACACATTCCTTCTCAGATAAGAGGTAAGCTAGACCCTAAGGCTGAGAAGTGTATCTTTATTGGATATGATCTAAATCTGAAAGGATACAGGTTTTACAACCCTTCCAACAAGGGATTCATCGTTAGTAGAGATGTTGACTTTGATGAAAATGATTCTTGGTATGAGAATGAATGCAGGAAGTTCAAACTACCCTATGACTTGGAGGAGGAGTTTCCAAGTCTTGCTAAGGAGGAACCTACTCAGAATGAAGACTCAAATTCAGATGATGAAGATATTATCAACCTTGAAGAGTTCAAGGCATGGAAGTCCAAGGGCAAAGTCAAAATGAAGAAGCTTGAAGACATACTTGAATCTTCAAATCAATCAATCAGAAGATCACAAAGGGAGAGCAAAAAACTTATCAGATATGGGTATGATACATATCTTGTTACTAAACACTTTGTTTATCTTGCCAAAGACTTGTCAATTGAAGAACCAGGATCATATGAAGAAGCAAAGACTAAGACAGAATGGAGAAAAGCTATGGATGCGGAGATTGAAGCACTCAAGGAAAGTGACACATGGGAACTAGTACCAAAGAAAGAGTCCATGAAGGTAATCGGATCCAGATGGATCTATAAAATCAAAAGAAATTCTGATGGGTTAATTAACAGGTACAAAGCCAGATTGGTGGCCAAGGGTTTTGCACAAATCCAACGCATTGACTATGAAGAGACATTCTCACGTGTGGCCAAGATGCCAACCATTAGAGTGTTGGTAAGTGTGGCTGCATCAAAAAATTGGAACATGTATCAATTGGATGTAAAAAATGCATTTCTTAATGGATGGATTTCAGAGGAGGTATATATGTCACAACCTCCTGGCTATGAGGATCCAAACAAGGTAACATATGTGTGCAAATTGAATAAAGCTCTTTATGGATTGAAGCAGGCACCTAGGGCATGGAATCACAGGTTGACCACATACCTTCAAGACCAAGGTTTTGTCATGAGCAAGGTAGACACTTCTCTATTCATCAAGAGAAGTAATTCAGAGGTAATATGCCTATGTGTATATGTTGATGATATCATACTTACAAGTAATGATGTCAATGGAATCAGACAAATCAAGAACTAGATGATGAAGGAGTTCAAGATCAATGATGTTGGTCTACTAAAGTACTTTCTTGGACTTGAGTTAGTATATACTAACTCTGGAATCTATATTACTCAGAAAACATACATACAACATATGTTGAAGAAGTTTCATTTGCAGGATGCCAAAGTTGCAAGTACTCCAATGGAGGTAAACCTAAAACTTACTGCACATGAAGGTGATGAAATTGATGATATTATAGGTTACCAAAGTATAGTTGGAGGCTTGAACTATGCTACCTTGAGAAGGATAGATATTGCATATGGAGTTAGTGTGCTAAGTCAATTTATGCACAAGCCTAGAGCACCTCACATGGAGGCTGCCAAGAGAATCTTGAAGTATCTCAAGGGTACACAAAGTCATGGTTTGTATTTCCCTTACACTTCAGATGTAGATATCAAGATTTATTCAGATGCAGATTGGGCAGCATGCAAGGATGATAGGAGGAGCACTTCTGGATACATTTCATTTGCAGGAGATAAACCAATATCATGGTCTTCAAAGAAGCAACCTACTATTGCTTTATCTTCTACAGAGGCAGAGTATAGAGGATTGGCAAATGCCACTCAAGAATCCATATGGATCAACCTATTGTATATAGAATTAAGTCTACATACGAGGTCACCATTGATCTTTCAAGATAATACAAGCTCACTTCACCTTGCAGCTAATCCTATCTATCATGCTAGGACCAAACATACAGAGGTCCATTACCATTATGTGAGAGAGAAACTATTAAGCAAGGAAATTCAACTAACATATGTATCAACCAACATGCAGTGTGCAGATTTGTTAACTAAAGCATTGGATGGAACCAAACTTTGCAGGTTCGAATCAATGATTGGATTGCAGGATATACATGAAGATTGAAGAACGAACACCAAGCCAAAATGTTTGGCTTGAGGGGGAGCTGTTGGTGCAAGTCACAAGCCTACACATTTGGCTTGTATGATACCTTGAAGTTCATACACATTTGGAGAAGCATAGGAACCAATGCTAGTGGTTAATTACCACTTTAATCTTTTGTAAAAGTCACATTTGACTTGGAATCTTTGTAAACACCTACCAAATGGAACTCGTGGAAGAGTTAGCTTTGATTGATGGAATATCTCCTATAATGGAGGAACACTTTTAGAAGAGAGCCAAAATTTGAATTCAAATTCAAATTGATAGTGAACTCTTATATAAACTCTAAAGAAAAAGTCGCGGGTAAGACTCATCATTCCTGAGATCATCTTTGTCAATTATGAGTGTGTGTGAGGCCTACACTCTAGCCCACACCTATCCACACCATTAGGAAATGACCTTCATGCCAATGGCATTGTATACAAGTGTTCATTAATACATATATCTACATTGTTCATTTTTGAGTTCTCTGTCATAGTACTTGAAAGTCTGTCAACTTGTGGAGAGCATATCTCAATCATTTCTTCACCAAATTGAAAGATCTGTAGCTTGTTGGAGCCAGCTCAACGTTAGCTACATGCTATAAAAATTTGAAGGAATTCTATTCAGCCATTTCAGAGAAAAGCTCGTCGAGGTGATCACTGGTCAAAGTCGGCACCAGTCCAAAAAAATCGAGGGTAAAGGTTTACTTGCTAAATTGATTTCTCTTAGCATAGTTAATCTTTTTATATCATTCCACTTGGAATAGTTAGCTTGCTAAGCTAGTTAGATACCCCTAAAAGGATTTTTCCAATTCCTACTCTGTTGTTCATACTAAGCAAAAGATCCAGCAGGTGTCAAGTAAAAAATAGAAGGTTTTCTTGAAAGCTTGAAGCTCAAACTTGTCTGTTTTTATTCAATCTTTACATACATCATTTCCAAAGTACAAATGCCATTTTATGGTGTCATTGGAAAGCTAAGGAGGTCCACTTATCAACTCTGAAGCATCAAAGGGTTGGTACAAAGCAAGATTTGGCAGTACCTGCTCATTCTCTTGGAGTGTCCATCCGTCATTCCCAACAATCTTGAAACCAGACCCTTGTTTGCCTAAACATGAGAGTTACCATATGAACCCGCACTATGCTAAGCAAGTTGAAGAGGAACTAGATCGTTTGCTTTGAGTTGGGTTCATAATCCTAGTAGAGCATGATGAGTGGATATATCAAATTGTTATAGTTCCCAAGAAGAACAAACATTTATGCATCTATGTAGATTA
This sequence comes from Ceratopteris richardii, assembly GCA_020310875.1. Taxonomy (NCBI): domain Eukaryota; kingdom Viridiplantae; phylum Streptophyta; class Polypodiopsida; order Polypodiales; family Pteridaceae; genus Ceratopteris; species Ceratopteris richardii. Next base: position 124,798,402 of record CM035419.1, read on the forward strand.
CCAAAAATTGAATGTTGCTACCATACCTGATGCTTTTCCTCTACCCTTCTTAGATAGTATGCTTGATGAAGTCACCAGAAGAGAAATGTATTATTTTCTAGAAGGATATAGTGGCTATAATTAAGTTTGGACGGCTGAAGCAGATATCCCAAAGATAGATTTTATTACCAATTGGGGAGTGTATGCATGCACGATTATGTGGTTTGGGCTTCAGAATGGCCCAAGCACATTTCAACACTGCATGCAAGATATTTTTTCTTCTTACCTCACAAGCTTTATGTGAGTCTACTTGGATGATTTATCAGTCTCTGGCACTACAAATGCACATTTTTTGTATCTATGACTCTATTTCCTTAAATGCAAGAATTACAGACTATGTTTAAATCCTAGTAAATATATCTTTGTTGTTTCTTGTAGTACATTTGGGCCATATTATCTCGCATTGCAATATTCAAGTCGACCATGATACAGTACAAGTCATCTTACAAGATGCTCTGCCAAAATACCCAAAGATGTTTTATGATTCATCGATCAAATTAGATGCCATGACACTGTGGTTGGCTCAGTTAACTATTCCCCTTACGTGTTTGAATTTAGTAGCACCTCGTGATTTCTAGTGGACCCTTGAATGTTAAGAAAGTTTTGTTCGATTGAAAGACTACTTAGGTAGGCACTGATCCTACAAGCCCCAAAGTAGAACCTTCCCTTTCATGTTTTTACGGATGCCTCTGAGATTGCTATAGGGAGTGTCCTTATGCAACTTTAGGATAAATGGTTTCGTTCAATCTATTATGTTAGTCATCAATTAGCTCCAGCTGAACGAAATTATTCTATCACGAAGCACAAATGTATGGGACTGATCTATTATGTGAAAAAATTCCATCACTAGTTGTGTGGCCATTTATTTACCTTCCATGGTACATGAGAAAAATTTAGGTGGCTGACTTGCCCAATGGGTCCTCCCTCTACACAAATTTGAGTATGATGTGGTCCATTGTCTGGGATCTTCCCATGTGATTGTCGACTTTTTGACTTAGTTAGATTCCAGTGAAGCTCCGATGGGTGTAGATGATTCTTCTATCGCTATTTATATGATTGAACCCTACTCTTCATTGGTTCAATGGAATCTAGATGACTCCTACTATGACACCACTATGACTTTTCTAACAACTAGCTATCCATTGGACTCCATGTTGGTTATAGAACAATAGAAACTGACTTTGTATAGTCGATGGTTCCGTATTATTGTAGGCCAACTATATCATGTCGACCCCTTGGGCATCTAGCTCTAGTGTGTCCCAACACATGAAGTACCATCAGTTTTGACCTCAACTCACTCTACAACCTTAGTGGGTCATTTTTTTTATGGAATTAATGCACAAGAAGATCTTGCAAAGTGGACTTTGGTGGCTGACCATGCAACATGATGTGCATGAGTATGTTCGGCAATGTGATCCCTACCAATGAATTAGTCAACCCCTCTCGTGACATCCTTTTCCTCTACAATCTGTTCTCCCCTTAGAACCATTCCAAAAATGGGGCTTGGATTAGTTTATTGATCCAATTACTCCCTTAGATGCTTTCATTGCTAATCATTATATTCTGACCTATACCGACTATGCTACACATTGGGCAGAAGCCTGGGTAGTTCATTCTGCCACTACTATGGCAATTGCCTGGTGCTTGACTCGATATCTTTTTCCATGCTTTGATCTTCCTCTTGAACTAGTGTCGAAGAGAAACATTCTATTTGCAAATAAACTAATTGAAGCATTGACAACCTCTTTCAATATTATACATAAATTCAATACTCCATATAATCCTTGTGCTAATGTTCTTGTGGAAAGCACTAACAAAGCACTACCTACAAGGTTATTGTATGGTACACCCATTTAAACTTGCCTATGGAATCCAAGCTATTTCTCCTATGGAGATCATTGTACCCAGTCTGGAGTTTCTATTGAGCACAAATTATTACCAACGGAGTCGCTTTATACTTGCATTGATGATCTGCAGTCACTAGATGAGCAAAGGTTTGAAAGCTTTCTGCTCATGCAAGAAGTATAATTGAGACACCCGCATGCATGACCATTTCTTAAGGACTCTAGTATTTGAACTCACTCAACTTGTTCTGTTCTACAACTCCAAGTCAAATCATGCTACAAGAAAATTCAAAGCCCGGTGGTTTGGTCCATATCACATTTTGACATAGATTGGTCTAGAAACTTTTGGATTGGAGACCCTTGCAAGTACCTTGGTTAAAAATCTGATCAATGGGTCAAAGCTTCAACCTCTTTGGTCACCATCCATGTCATCAATTATTATTCCACCACCCATGTCTACATGGTTTTCATGATTGTTATGACATATCTTCCTCGATGTGTGTTCATTATTATGATCGTCCCATTTTTTCAATCATATCACCATCCCACCTTGCTTGTTTAAAAATCCTCTATTTCATGATCACCCGCTATTGTGTTTGAGTGTCTGCTTCTGACCTTAATAGCTTTGCAAACATTCATTCTCTCTATGCTTGAGTGATCATGGAAGTTTTAGCACCTTCAAGTGCCTCTCTGCTATCGTCTTCGACGAGACTAACAATTTTTTGACCCCGCACCATCTTGCATGCTTTTGTCTTCTGTAGTGGGAAGCTTCTTTGGCACATCCCACTATAGAGAGCCTTATCCACACCATTGCACCTGAACCTACATTGACCGCATTTTGGATTGTACCTTTAAGTAGAAAAGAGCTTCACACAATGCCGACTGAAGTGGCTCATCATTTTTTCTTGCCCACTAACAGTTTAGCATCGGTGTTGTCCTTGTCCCGCATAGCTATGGATCAATTTTTTCCCCGAAATAGCTCAAATGAGTATGCTATGCTTGCCATGGTTGCAAGCCATCTCTTGCCCACTTGCATGTCTTTGGTTGTCTTGCATATGAATTATTGCCTGAATAATAACACAAGAAATTGGATGATAAAGCAATGAAATTTATTTTTGTTGTGTACATTTCTGAAGGCAGGCTATCATCTCTATCACCCATAGACTAAGTGCATTTTGGTTACCGTGATCTTGTTTTTGTGGAAGGTGCAATTTACCCATTACTTTCATGTAGGAAGGAGACATCAGTTAGCTCCAAAGATATGTATGACACTTTGCTGTCTCTTTTTATAGGTGGATATTCTAGTTCTAGTCTAAATGAGGCAATTTCATAGCCTTTGCAACCTCTACATGATGATGTAGATCATTACATTTCTGATGCAAATTTACAGGATGCACTTTTGATAAGAGGATTTATATAGAGGAGGCAAAAAGTATGCCTTTGGCTAGTGTAGACTTTGCGAGATAGAAAAGTAGATGCACCTCTCTCATATCGTACTTGTTTAGGATCTCATAGTGCTTCTTTTGCATTAGATTGCTATGCTATGGCTGCCTCTAGTTTTGGTGATGAGAATGAGACTGTTTCCTTTGATCAAGCACAAAATTCAGAAATTTGGATGGCTACTATGCAATCACAATATGATGCTATTATGAGAAATCATACCTGGTCTTTATGTGACCTCCAACCTTGAAAGAAGGCCATTGGCACTATGTGGATATACAAGTTGAAGTGTAGTCTTTATGGAATAGTTGACAAGTATAAGGCTAGGCTTGTTGCAAAAGGTTATGCTCAAGAAAGAGGCATTGATTTTGATGAGAACTTTGCTTCTACATGCCAAATGACTACTGTTCATAGCATGTGTGCACTTCCAGCACATCATGGTTGGAAAGTGTATTAATTGGACATTAAAACTACATTTGTCAAAGGTGAATTGCATGAGGAAGTGTATGTTTTTCAACCCCATGGTTTTGTTTAAAAAGGGAATGAAAACAAAGTGTGCATATTGAAAAAGACATTAGATGGTTTGAGGCAAGCACCACATGCTTGGTATGAAAAGATACATGCCTACTTGATTGCACATGAATTTGAGAACAATCCAACTAAGATCACCTTATATGTTAAGCATGCAAATGATGTGCTTCTGATCATTATCATCCATGTTGATGACATGCTGCTTACTGGTCCTAATGAGAAGCATATTGCTCATTTTAAGCTTGATTTCATGCCTATCTGAGATGTCAAATTTCAAGCGTTTGCATCATTATTTGGGCATTCAATTTATGCAAGTGGATGTTAGACTAGCTTTGTGTCAAACAAAATATATTGGCACATTATTGTAGCACTTTGGTCTTGCAGACTACAAACCTATTGTCAGTCCTATGGAAACATGTTTACTGGTTGAGTCTCCATGATACTAGAGATGCATTTGATGTTGTTCTTTATTAGCAGGCTATTGGATGCTTGATTTACTTATGCATTACTTGGCCATATATTTAGTTTGTTATCTCACAGATGAGCAAGTTTATGCATTGCCCAAGTGTCAAGCATTGGCAAATGATTAAGCACATCTTTTGCTACGTGAGTGGTACCTGACTACTTGGATTGTTTTAGCCCAAGGGGGAATCACTACTGCCAGATTTACATGCATTTTTTTACTTTGACAGAGCTAGTTGCTATGACACTCGTGTTTCCATCAGTAGTTTTTGCTTTATGCTTGGTAGCTCATGCATATCTTGGTTGAGCAAGAAGTAGCCTACTATGGCCACTTCTAGTTGTGAGGCTGATTATAGGGTAGCTTTCATAGTGGTTGTTGAGTGTGTGTGGCTCAGATGCCTTATGGCTGATTTGGGTGTTTGCCAATCTTTTGCCACCACCATCTTCATTGACAGTCAAAGTGCATTAGCAGTTTGTGAGGAACCCTGTGTTCCATGCTCGCACTAAGCACATTGAGGTGCACTATCATTATGTCAAGGAGAGGTTCTCCACTAGAGAAATCAATTTGGCATATGTACCCATGCAGGAGAATGTTGCAGACCTTTTAACAAAGGCTCTAGCTAGGGAGAATTTTGAAGCTTTTCACAAAGCTTTAGGCTTACTTCCTTTTGTGGATTGATTCCACATAGCTTGGCACTTCCTTATACATGAGTGCTAGCTCTTTGTTCATTGCATCACTCCTAGGGGGGATTGGTTGATATATTTTGGTAGTGATGTGTGTGAACATACTAGGACTACCAGGGCACTTTTTTCCCTCTTTAGGATCTTTTTTCCCCTCACTTGTACATATGTCTATTACCCTAATGGGTCACTTCTCTTTGTACATTCTCTTGGTAATACATTTAGCATCGTGTCTTGTGCTCCCCAAGCTTCTTCTTCTTCCTTGTGTTGTTAGCGTGCTTCCGCAGACCTCAAACTCCAACAATCTCCTATTTGGACTTCATGTTTTGTCATTGGATCTTCCAAGTCTGAGAGTAGAGCCTTTCCTACCACATTATTTGAGCATTCAAAGTCTATGTAGAACACATGCTCATCAAAATTACATTCCTTCATTGTCATGTTCATGAGTAGAATTGAATCCTCTTGAGCTTGATCATGTGTGTTGTTGTTGTAGTCTCTCCTTCCTTTGTATCCTCCTTGATATTTTTTATGGTATGATTTGTTTTTGTATCCATAAGAGTTATTGAATCTGCCTCCCATAGCCTCCTCTGTTGTACCCTCTTCCTCT